>JAVSCE010006941.1:0-22290 GCA_032199065.1 Smutsia gigantea | reverse complement strand
AAAAAAGAGAAAAAAAGAAAAAAAAGAAGAAAGAAAGAAAGAAAAAAAAGAAAAAAAGAAAGAAAAGAAAAAACAGAAACAAAACAAAAAAAACACCCACCGGACGTAGATTCTGTGGGAATGCTGTAGGTGGCGCTATTGCCCCACTATTCCACAGCCGTGGCTGTGCTGCTCCGCAGGGCCCTTTATCGCTCTGGCAGGGGTGGGAACGAATAGGAGGCTGTTGATCTCATTGAGAAGTGTAAGTATGGCTACGCTTCCTCAGTCGCCAGCTAAGGCGTCTGAAACTCCCCAGGACTCCCAGCCTGCTGGGCTGAGTGTGCTGGGGCGATCCGGCTCCTCCGCTGGGCTCCTGTCTCTTTAAGACCGCTGAAGAAAGCGCGCGCTTTTTTTTTTCTCTCCCGGGAGCCGGCTGCAAGCACCCTGGCGCGTTCCCCGCTCAGATCCTGCCGCTCTGTCTCCCCAATCTCCACTGCACTGTGCCATGTGGGTCAGTGCTCCCCGCGCGGATCCCCGGGGCTGGCTACTTCGCGGGGTGCACTTCCACTCCCTCCCGGCTCTGAATCCTCTCCTCCCGCCGGTGCGCTGGGGTGGGGGAGTGCTCGGGTCCCGCCGGGTCGCGGCTCCGTATCTTACCCGCCTCTTGGGGTGCCGAGTCCTCTCGGGTGTAGCTGCACGCTGTGCGCTTTCCTGTGTATTCTTGTCTCTCTTTTAGGAATAGATGTATTTGCTGTGTTTTCGTAGATAAATATAGTGTTGGGAGGAGATTTCTGCCGCCCTGCTCACACCGCCATCTTCCCAAAAGTCCTCGGGATTCCTATTTTTTAAAATAATTTTAAACTAATTTTTGCCACACAGAGAAGTTGCAGTAGTGGTACAGAGGGTTCAGTATCAGTTAGCTTCCCCTAATGGCAACATCCTACATAACCACGGAACAATGATCAAAACCAGGGGCCCAACACTGCAACAATGCTCTAACTACAGACCCCATGTGAATTTAGCCAATTCCAAAAACTTTTTATTTTGAGCTAATTGTGGGTTTACCGAAAAGCCATAACATTTGTGTAACAAGCTGGAAGATGAACATACTTTGTCTGACTACAACATTCAAAAGGAGTCGTACTGACACTTCGTTGGTGCTGCTAAGAAAAGAAAGTCTTACACCTCTTCCAAAAAGAATAAAAATAAGAGAAAGAAGGTTAAGCTGGCTGTTCTGAAATGTTATAAGGTGGATGAGAATGGCAAAATTAGTTGTCTTCGCCAGGAGTGCCCTTCAGATGAATGTGGTGCTGGAGTTTTTATGGCCAGCCACTTTGACAGGCATTATCGTGGCAAATGTTGTCTGACCTATTGCTTCAATAAACCAGAAGACAAATAATTTTATATGAGTTAATAAAAGACATGAACTAACAAAACAAAACAAAAAAAGAAACAAAGGATTAGTATTGGGAAACTTAGAACTGGCCAATGATGCTTAGACTGCTGGTTTTTCATCTGTATTTGTAATCATGTTTTCACATTCTGTTTTGCAGTTTAAATTTAAATTTATTTATTTAAATTTACTTCATTTATTTAGATGTAAATAAGCAAACATTTTAAAGTAACACACTTCAGCTAAATAAACAGTTTCTATGAGAGAATGGTTTCTGTGATAGAATGAAATATTGTAACATTTAATGCTCTTTCAACAAAAAGCATCCCGACCTTGGAGGAGTCTGAACACTGTTGCCTTCCATACCATGCATTTTTTCAGAGATACAAGACCACATGAGGGTGGTTGTGGATTTTCTTAGGGGGAGATTCAAGCTCTTTGCTTTCTAGGTCAGGCTCTTTCAACTTCTGCTGAGACTGTGGTGGACTTCACACCTCTGTTACCATTATGTACTGGGATATATATGTCTTTTATTGAAATCACTCCTCCATACCTAATATTTAGCTCCCCTCCTGACTAATAATTTCACTTATTTATATTTTATGTTTTATTTACTCATTTTTAAATGCAGGCACATTGTGAAAAATTCAAGCTGTATAGAAAAGCGTAAGTGAGGAGCTTAAGTCTCCCTCCACCTCTTCTAACTAGTCTAGACCACTAGGTCTCAAAGCAGGGTGCCATCTCCTGGGGGCATTCTGGAAAAGTCTGAGAGTGTTTATGAATACTCTAATGATTGGAGGGTATTACTGGAATTTACTGGAATTTGGGAAGGGGGCAAAAATGCTTATCATCCTGCTGTGGCGGGGGAGCATTTACTTGACTCAATACAATATTTTAATCCCAGTGGATGTTCATATAAATGAAAAATAACAATTTATAATCATATATAAATAGATATATAGATACTGTTGATGGTTGTGTGGTTGTATACTGTCTGACCTAGGGGATGCTAATCATATCATAGAAATCATAGGCCTCAGTATTTACTATGCCATTTTTTCTGGCAGATGGCAGTGAAGTGTCTTGTCCTAACAGATTAGCATAGTGCGATAGCTTTTCTGAAAAGTAGAGGCAAAGTATCTTGAGAAAGGGAGTGCTTTTTCTGATTTTCATGAAGGTGACATATTGGATTGTTTTTAAATAAATTCTCTGAAAATTAAGAAAATGAGTTCTTATGTGTAACAAATATTATGTAACTCCATTTAAAATTATCCTTGGACCGTGTTTAAATTTTTTTTTTAATTGCAGAAAGTTTTTTTTCCTTTTCTGGGCCAATTCTGGGCCTTTTTTTTTTAATTGCAGCATTGTTGATACACAGTCTTATGTTAATTTCAAATGTACAACACAGTGTGTCAACAGTTACCCATGTTGTTAAATTCTTACCCCCTCTAGTGTGGTTATTATCCATCAATGTAGAAAGGTGTTACAGAATCACTGACTATATTCGCCATGCTGCACTATAGTCCCTGTGAAAACCTATATTGTGATTGTGAATTATTATGCCCCTTTACCCCTTTCCCTTCCCCCACCTGCCTCAACCTCTCCCGATAGTAACCACCAGTCACCTCTCAAGTGTCTTTGAAGCTACACTGCAGTTTTTTTTAAATTAAGATATCATTGATTACAATCTTATGAAGGTTTCACATGAGCAACCTTGTGGTTTCAACATTCACCCATATTATCAAGTCTTCCCCTCTACTGCAGTCACTGTCCATCAACATAGTAAGATGCTCTAGAGTCATTACTTGTCTTCTCCATGCTATACTGCCTTCCCCATGACTTACTTATATTGTGAGTGCTAATAATAATGCCCCTGAGTCCCCTTCTCCCTCCCTCCCCTCCAACCCTCCCCAGCCCCTTCCCTTTGGTAACTGCTAGTCCCTTCTCAGAGTCTGTGTACACTGCAGAAAGTTTGAAAAAAATTTTGTGCAGGCATCTAAGATGGTAAATAAACAAGACTGAATTCAGGGAGGAAGTTCAGGCTTAGAGAGCAGTAGACAGTTCATCCTAAGTAACAGGAAGGGAGGCTGGGGGCATGGAGACAGAGGCAAATAGGTGGATGGGTGTAATGGGGGAGGTTTGTGGATGCTTTCTTCTGATTGATTTTATTTTCCTGGTAAAACGGGAAGTCAGATCATCAGATAATGGATGGGACAGATACTGGAGTTGTAGAAGGAGTGGAAGGAGTAAATGGTCTAAGGAAATACAGTTGATTAGTAGGCAGAATGGAAAAACATTTGAGATTAGTGGTTATTAATTTAATTTAGCAAGCTCGTGCATTTCTTTTCCAGCTATGATCTGCTATGAAGGTGTAGATCAGGAATAAGTAAAAAAAAAAAAAAAAGGATTGAACCAAGGGTTTGGTAGTCTTAGGGAATTTACCTGAGGAACCATATACATCTGGCACTTTGGGGGACTGTATGGATAGGTTACTTGGTCATTATCAGTCTTTTCTTGTGGCTATTGGTTGATTTAGTTATTCTGGGTCAGTTGTTTGTAACATATTTTGCTAGAAAACAGACCTTTTTGATTTAGGTTTAATTTATTTTTCCACAGAGCTTTTAAAATTAGACTTACTTTGGTGATCTAGTCTTCCAGGCTGTCATTTGAACCATTTTAAGTGTTTCTCAGCTTGGCAACAAGCTCTTGTGCACCAGCCTTCCCTTTGCTGTGCTCTGTTGAGTAGAAGTGATGGGTAAGAGAAAGAGTCCCAGCAGGTTGCACGTGCGGTTTGCTCAGCTGGGCTTCCTTGAAGTATGCTCTCTGTGGGACGTGCTGATGTCCAGGCCTGTCAGAATCCTAAAATTCTTGGCTGATCTCACAGTGGTTATTTAGCTTTTGTGTATAGGGTTAATTGGAGAATATTATTAACTTAGCAAATTAAAATGGCACTCTGAGCTGACCCAGTCTGGTTTTTTTGAGTGGGGGTAGTGTGAGTGGGGCTTGACAATCTTTCCCTGAGTCTCATCCTCTGGATCAATTGATAATGTAGTCCACTGTGATGTACTGTATTTCCCAAAGGATCAATGCCAGGCCTGGCTGTTTCCTCAGGTAAATTCCTTTAAATTATCCAAACCCCTGGTCAAACCCAATATGCCTCCAGCTCCATGCCTGTATATATGCAGGAGAAAAACACAGCCATGCCTGAAAGTCATATACACATTTACATGAACATCTCTTTATTAAGGAGAACTACTCAGCTCCCTTTAGATGTCTTCTGGGTGGAAGAACTCATGGAATTGAAACTTGTGATTTGCAGAGGAAGGGAAACATAAACAATCAAACCGAGACAAGCTGATCCATAGGGACCTTCAGCACATAGGAGAGCTGAGCTCATACTGTAAATGGGAATTTTACTTCCTTTGTAGTTACATTTCCTAGTCCAGTGCTTCCCAAACTGTTTCTGGAGATTTCTGAGCCTTCTCTAAACTCTTTGTGGGTGAGGGTTCTGTGGCTAAATCAATTTAGCAAAAGCTGAATACCCTGTTCCCACTCTTAGAGGTTCACAACACACTTCATTTATGTAATTAATCATTCAACAAATATTTAATGGGCTCTTCCTATATGCCAGGCTTAATGCTGGGCTCTGGGAGAAGAAAAATAAGCAAAAACCAACCCAAATTGCTGCTTTCATGGAGTTTATACTCTAATAGGGATGGACATTAATCAAATAGCCAAACAAACAATGTCTAATTATAGACCCAGGCAGGTTCTAAAAAAGGAACATACTTATTGGAAACCTAAGCCAGGTGACAGGGAAAGTTTCTCTGAAGAAGGGACACAAACAGGTATGTGAAATTTGATAAGAGTGAGCATTAACTAGGTCAAAGGCCAGATCTTGATGCTTTAGAATGCCCAACAGAAATAAAATGTGAGCCACATATATAATTAAAAGTTCTCCAGCAACCACTTTACAAAAAATAAAAATAAAAATATGAAGTTAATTTTAATAATATATTTTACTTAACTCGGTGTATCTAAAATACTATCATTTCAATATTTCACCAACAATTATGAATGCGGTATTTTATATAATTTTTTGTTGTATGTTTTTGCAATGTGGTATATACATTTTAAACTCACAGCATATCTCTGTTCAGACTAGCCAGAGTTCAAGTGCTTAATAGCCATAGGTAGCTCTTGGTACTGTATTGGACAGAGCCGACAGAGGAACTGAGATAAGGCCAGGGTGGCAGGAAGGCAGAGGGAGAAGCGGAGGGTAGTGGGAGGTGGGGTGGTGCCAACCCCCTGGGACAGCCCATGGAGGGTGTTGTAGGCTATGTGAAGGATCTTAATCTTGGTCGCATTATCTGTAAAGTGAGATAATTCTACTAAATGATCTCTAAGATTTCTTTTAGTTTTAACAGTCTAATTTCTGCTGTCCAAAATGGTACCCAGTTGAGCCCTTGATATGTGGCCAGCTGATGTGACATGCGCTCTAAGAGTAAAATATGCCCTGCATCTCAAATCAAGAATGTAAATATCTCATTAATAATTTTTCATATTGACTAAAAGTTGATAATAATATTTTAGATATATTGTGTTAAATAGAATATATTATTAAAATTAATTCCACATGTTTCTGTTTACTTTTTTTATGTAGCTCCTAGGAAATATAAAATTATATATGTGGTGCTATGGGCTGAATTGTGTCCCCCGCCACTCCAATTCATATAGTGAAGCCTTAACTCCTGTGTGATGGTATTTAGAGATGGGTCTTCGGGAGGTAATTAGGTTTAGATGACATCATAAGGGTCGGAAGAGACATCAGAAAGCTTGTGCTCTCTCTCTTCCTGCCACCTGAGGACAGAGTGAGAAAGTGGCTATCTACAAGCCAGAAAGAGGGTTCTCATCAGAATCTGACCACACTGCCTACTCTTGGGCTTTTAGCCTCCAGAACTCTGAGAAAACAAATTCTGTTGTTTGAGCCACCCAGTCTATGGTGTATTGTTATAGCCACCTGAGCTAAGACATGTGGCTTGTTTTATATTTCCGTTGGATGGCACTGATCTAGATGTCTAGCAGCGCTTACATCAAGTCTTTTGGCGCTTTTGACTGTCTGCGTTTGTCTGTGAGAGCAGGGATGGCTCCCTGAACGTTCCTTGGGGGTGCTCAGCCCAGTGCTTTACCCCTAGTAGCTGTTCAATACACCTCTGGTGATGAGGTCATCATTCTTTTTTTTTTCTAAATTAGATCATTTAATCTATAATGTTCTTTTTTCAGACACTACCCCCTGTCTGTCTTCTGGAAGAGTGTCTGGGACCGCGCTCACAGGAGGGGCAGTGTGGTGCCACAGGTTAGCCTTGATCCTGGAGCCCAATCACAGCTCCACTGCTGAGCATGTCCCCCCTCACCAAACCCATGCCACCCGTTTGGAGTTTATGTGCCTCTGTGGCCATTCATCCAGTACAGGAATATCACCCCTCCCTGGGGTGTTGGCATCGTCACTGTTTGTTAACGAATCAAAAATACTCCTTAACGTTGGCTGAGTCCTGCATGTGCCTGTTCCTTGGCCAGATTTGTTCTAAGGCTGTGGCACTCGGGCACTGCTGCTGGAGGGCAGCCCTCCCCGGGCAGGCTGTGCTGCAGGCCTGCCTCCATAGTCTCTGTTTCTTCTCTCACACACACCTGTCCTGCAACATAATTAACAAATGTTGGTTTTGTGTGTCCTCCCCCCATTCGGTCTCCTTTCCCAGAATGTCTGGACTGTGGCTCCCCATCCCAGGCAGCCAGAGCAGAGAGAGCCTGAAGGTGACGCTGGGGTTCTTGTCCATTCAGTGACTCTATGTCTTTTGACTGGTGCATTCAGTCCATTTACATTTAGGGTGATTATGGATAGGTATGTACTTATTGGCATTGCAGGCTTCATATTTGTGGTTACCAAGGGTTCAAGGTTAACTTCCCTACTATCTAAGAGTCTAACAACTCACTTAATATGCTATTACAAACAAAATCTAAAGGTTATTTTTTGTTTTTTTTTCCCTCCTCCTTTTTCTTCCTCCTCCATTCTTTATATATTAGGTATCATATTCTGTACTGTTTGTCTATCCCTTGATTGACTTTGGGATAGTTAATTTAATTTTGCATTTGCTTAGTAATTAGCTGTTCTATTTTCTTTACTGTGGTTTTATTACCTCTGGTGACAGCTATTAAACCGTAGGAACACTTCCATCTATAGCAGTCCCTCCAAAATACACTGTAGAGATGGTTTGTGGGAGGTAAATTCTCTCAGCTTTTGCTTATCTGGGAATTGTTTAATCCCTCCTTCAAATTTAAATGATAATCTTGCCAGATAAAGTAACCTTGGTTCAAGGCCCTTCTGCTTCATTGCATTAAATACATCATGCCACTCCCTTCTGGCTTGTAAGGTTTCTGTTGAGAAGTCTGATGATAGCCTGATGGGCTTTCCTTTGTATGTGATCTTATTTCTCTCTCTGGCTGCTTTTAATAGTCTGTCCTTATCCCTGATCTTTGCCATTTTAATTACTATATGTCTTGATTTTGTCTTCCTTGGGTCCCTTGTGTTGGGAGATCTGCGCACCTCCATGGCCTGAGAGACTATCTCCTTCCCCAGATTGGGGAAGTTTTCAGCATCACCTCCTCAAAGACACTTTCTATCCCTTTTTCTCTCTCTTCTTCTTCTGGTACCCCTATAATGCGAATATTGTTCCGTTTGGATTGGTCACACAGTTCTCTCAATATTCTTTCATTCTTAGAGATCCTTTTTTCTCTCTATGCCTCAGCTTCTTTGTATTCCTCTTCTCTAGTTTCTATTTCATTTATTGTCTCCTCCACCGTATCCAGTCTGCTTTTAATACCCTCCATTGTGCTCTTCAATGATTGGATCTCCAACCGTAATTCATTCCTGAGTTCTTGAATATCTTTCCGTATCTCCATGAGCATGTTAATGATTTTTATTTTGAACTCCCTTTCAGGGAGAGTCATGAGGTCCATATCATTTAAATCTTTCTCAGGAGTTGTATTCATAATTTTACTCTGGACCAGGTTCCTTTGGCGTTTCATATTTGTGTATGGCGCCCTCTAGTGCCCAGAAGCTCTACTCTCTGGAGCTGCTCAGCCCCTGAAGCAATGTTGGGGATTGTAGGGGAGTGGTATTGGTGCTTTGGCGGAGGAAGGAGCTCTTTCCTGGTTCCTGGCTGCTATGCCTGTCTCCACTGCCTGAACCAGTGGGCCGAGCACACAGGTATAAGCCTCTGTGCTTTGCGTTTTTAGTTGCTGTAGACAGATCTTCCCTCTGGCTGGCCTAACACCAGGGTAGGGTTTCCCAGTTTGCAAACCCGGTGGGGCTGGCCAGGAGAAAGGTGCACTAGTCTGCCTGTCACAGAAGGGGATCTTGGAGCTGTGTAGGCAGCCAGGGAGCTGGAGCACCTGAAGATCGTGAAAGCTCCCAATCTGCTGGGCAGAGTGCACCCAGACAATTTTGTTTACCAGTCCTTTCTCCTGAGCAGTAAGCTCTGTGCAATCCTTGCCCCTTTAGCAGCCCTCTTGCTATGGGCTTCTTTGTTAGGAAGTCTCCCAGACTTCCCACCTTTCTTTTGTTCCAGAGCAGCTGGATATGGATCCCTGCTTTCCACAAGCAGCTGGAATCTTAGTCTCTCCAGGAATTATGCCTGTCTTAGCTTTCCAACCCCCTAATTACAAGAGTATCATGCAAGCACCATGAAATGTAGGTTTGTGCTCCCAGAGCAGATCCCAGAGTTAGGTATTCAGCAGTCCCAGATCTCCACTCCCTCCCTGCTCTGTTCCTCTTCCTCCTGCCAGTGAGCTGGGGTGGGGGAAGGGCTTGGATCCGGCAGGACCACAGCTTCAGTATGTTACCCTTTTCCGTGAGGGCTGCTCTTGTCTCCAGGTGTATGCAGTTTGTCGCAGTCCTCTTTCCTGTTGCTCTTTCAAGAGTAGTTGTATTAGTTATATTTTCATACTATATGCAGTTTTAGGAGGAAGCCTCTGTCTCACCTCTCACACCGCCATCTTTAATCCAGTCTCCCTGGGGCTCTTGTTAGCAGAGTTGAACAATGAATTTAGCAAACACTCCTAGGTCATCATTCTTGTAATCCAGTCTCTGACTCATTTACGCAGAAGAGCAACTCATTAACATGATATTGGGTAGTAACTAGAATCTCTGCAGGGCAGAACCAGGCTTGGAAGATAAATTCAGGCAGATGGTAATACCTATATCCCACTGCAGTCTGGTCTGGTGGTGACCCACTGCTGCCCCATCGGCAGAGTGGAGTGGCTATGTGCTTCTAGCCTCATTAGCTTCCAGTTCAGAGTTTGGCTGGCTGAGTTTAAGTTGGGAATTCTAGCTTCAGGAGAGGCTGAGAAGTAGCTTCTGTAATGGAAAGTGAACCCCTCTCATAAGAGGGGATTCATTCCTCTAACATAAGAAGGTGTCTTCAGATGCTAGGCAGCTGAAACAAATGAACAAGGTCCTTTACTACGGTAGCTCAAGATCTTGAAAATTTGACTACAACACAAATAGAAGTTTCTGCCAAAACTCCCCAGGCAGGGACTTTCTCCACACAGGATGTGCCCCAGATCTTGTGTTTGTTCCAGATGTTACACGTTACTCTAATGTGGTAGTCATTTCATTACGTTCTCTGGAAGTTCTCACATTATACTTCAATACAGAGACACAGGAGGGCAGTCTAACCAACCAGCAATAGAACTTACATGGTTTCATAGCCATGACAATTAAAAAAATAGGTGTTGATTTTGTTAAATCTTCACCTGTCAGGTAGGATAACTAACACTGCAGGAACATCTTTTTTCCCCCCAACCACCTCCCCAGATTTCACTGTGGCAAAGACACCCCAAGACACACTCTCCATACTATCTGTACTAAGGTTCAAGAAACTATGGCTTTGAGCAGCTCAGAACAGAAAAGGGGATTTGGGGGTCACAGGTTACCCACTGCCTCAGCCACTGAGGCACGAGAGATGGACTCATGGCTCCCGAGGAGAGGAGAGAGATCTGGTTGTCAAGGCTTCCTACAAACCTGCAGCCTGTCCTCATGACTTAGTGTTCCCTTCTGAAAATGAAAATAACACCTGGCTTGTCTCTGTATAGTTTGCCAATGGAGAAGGAGAGCAGGAGCGGGGAAAGAAGCAACATATCTGAGGATGCCATTTACCATCCCATAAAATGCACTGAGTTTTATACAAAAAACAATCAAGCCAGCCTTCCCCTTGTTATTGAATTATAACACATGGGAGGGACAAAGAGTGCTTGGCCATGCCAGCTAGAGTAACTAAAGTAACGAGTATAAGTCAGTACAGGACCTGCTCCTCCAGATTACTTTCCCCACACTGATCTCCCAGGGTGGAGCCCCAAGGGGAGGAAGGGGCGCGGGGCTGCTTCTGGCATTCCGCCCCCCACCCCCTCCAGGCAGGAGCCGCCTGGTTCCCTGTTACAGCGGGGTTACTTGCGGTCAAAGGTGCAGCATAGCTCAGCCAGCTCTGGCTGCTAGAGGGCGGCGGGACTGCGGTGCGCAGCCCTGTCTTGAGCATTCTACCTCTCCCACCCCGTCAGCGTCCCTAAGGGCTGCTGAGGAGCGGCCCCCCTACCCCAGTTGTCCCAGCTTCCACTTTTCAGTGGCGCCGGGCTCAGCTCCGGATCCCCGGCCGCCAGACGCCCGCTGGGGCCAATAGTGCGCTCGTCGCCCTAGATCTCAGGTCCCGCAGGCGGAGCCGGAGCCTGCACCGAGGGAGGTGCAGGGACGTGTATCAGTAAAGGGAAGGAAAGCAGGGAAAACAAGATGAGAAGAGGAAGAAGCTTCTTAATTCCCCTCGACAGGTAGTTTAGCGCGTCCGCCGAGGCACGGCGCTGGTCACGAGTCTGAGACCCCCAAGCTCGGCTCACTGTTCCCCTTGGGGAGGAGTGTCGCCTTGTCTCCTCCTAGGCCTCCACCCGCAAGGTAAGAGGGAGCCTACCACGAGGCAGGCGCCGCACTAAGCGCTTTACCACAGTAACTCTAGTTTCTCCAGCATCCCTAAACGGCAGGAATTGTTACCATCCGCGCGCGTACTGCGGGCCAGGGAACTGCAGCGGAGAAGCTGGGTGGCTTGCCTGGAGTTTTGCAGCTGGTGGAGGAGCAATGACTCCAAGAAGGGTCTGTGGATCCTGAAGCCTCGGCCACAGCCCACAGCCCCTCCGTTCTGCCAGGTTATTGTCCGATCACGCAGTGTGCACCTGGAGTCTACCTCGTACGGCCAGAGAAGGGTCTAGGGGAGGAGGGAGAAGAGAAGGACCTCCCGGGTGATCAAGTGGCTGACCTCCATCCAGACCCTTGGCCTGGAGCGCGGAAAGATCGTTTCGGGCGCTGGTGTGGCTTTGTACCTTGGATAGCTTTCCTTCACCAGGGATCGCGTCCCTAGCGGGCGCAGCGTTTCGGGGCACCGCTCCCCCCCGGGGGCGGCAGGGACGTGTGGAGAACCTAGGGTCCGGGAGTGGGCATAGGAGGAAGTGGGGTGGCGGGAGCCGGCTGGCTGCGGCGCGCGGTGGGGCGGGAGCCAGCCTGCTAGTGCGGAGAGTCCACGAGGTGGGTGTGCGGCGCTTTCATTCAAACTTTGGGGAGTCTCGCATCTGGCGTCAGCGAAGGTGTGACCAATCAGAGTCCGGGGATGGGAATAAATTATGTAAATCACTATCTGGCGATGGGTCAGATGACTCCGATACTTTAAAAACTACCTCTCGCGGAGCTCGCGGTGTGACAGCCGCGAGCCCTTGCTTCCCGGGAGGGCGGCCCGGGTGAGGGCAGATCTGGTTCTCGTTCAAGCCCCTCCAGACTGCCCCCACCACTCCGCCGCTCAGTTTAGCCAAGTTTTCATTATCCACTTTCACCATCGGCTGTCCAAGGCCACCACTCTCTCTGGTCGACAGAAAGCTACTCACTTAGGGTCTTACCGACTCGGACTGCTGGAATCCCCTAGAGGTGTTAAAAAACTTTTTTTGAAGTCCTGTTTCAGGGAAGGGGGTGTGGGGGGAAGGATGAGAAACTCCGTGCCTCTGCTCTGCCTCTGGAGCGTCTATTGTTGCTTTGCGGCGGGAAGCCCTACAACCCCTGGGCCAGAGGAACCGCTGCAAGGTAATGTGCCCTTATGTTTGTTACTCGCCACTACTTCTTTCCTGTGCCAGGTCCTCTCTCTCTTGGCGACCCTACTTCAGCCCTGCCTCCTTCCTGTGAAACCCTCCTTTTCCCGCCGCGCTGGGTGCTTCTAATCAGCGTGGCAGCTCACTTCTTCCTCGGCGCCGCTGACGAGGACAGCCCAGCAGGGCATCCACGAGGCCCCGGCGGCGGGTGCGCTTGCCGCGCGGCTCTCGCCCCATCCCCTTCCGTATGGGGTTCCCTTCATTGGCGCTGTCCACTCAGCCGAGTTGGCTGCCAGCGGCCCTTCAGCCTTGCCTAGTCTTCGAACTCGGAGGTTTGAGAGCAGGAAAGTTGTTAAAGCTTTGTGGCCTGGGGTCCCTCCTTTTAAACTCCGTGTAGGTATTTTTAAAGTTAAGGTGGCGCGGTAGCTGGCTGTGGTTTGATTAGAGCTTGTAGGGAGCATTTGGTGAGTAACTTTCTCCCGGAAGCTGCTGGGGTTATTCCCCAAGACTGCCAGACTTCTCCACCCCAAAGCTCTTTCCAATCCCTGCTCCTCCTTTTCCTACTTCGCAGCTTCCTCCTAGCTGCTAGCTTCTCTACTTTCTGAGTTCTGTCTGGCAGTCTTTTCCAGCGGAGGAGGCCTGCCCCGGTGGAGTAAGGGTGAGGGCACCAGTGGGAGCGCCAAGTTGATTAGTTAAGCAGAGGAGAGGGGGGGAAATCCTAAACTGCACTCCATTATTTCCTCTACTGTTCTGCTGAGGGTGGGCCAAATGATGCTGAACCATGTCAGTGTATGTACATGTGGGAGGCTTATTTTGGAAGAATGGGAAAGACTTACTTTACTTAACATGATCATAAGTCTAGTGATAACTCACACTGTGACCTGGGGTAGGTTGCACCTCTAGTTCCTCTCCTGTAAAATGCTAATGTTCCTTCCAACTTCTGGGTTCTGTGATTCTGAGTGTCTGTGGGCCATTCATTCATTTGGAAGAGTATTTATTATGTGCCTACTTAGTACCAGGCACTCTTCTACAAGCAGGGAATACCGCAGTGAACAAAACAGATGAAACCTTGCCCTCACAGAGTTCACATTTCAGTGGTGGCAAGATGATGAACTAACTAAAATATGTGAATGATACATATTTAAAATATGTAAATAAAATGTGTAAATATGCAAATAATGGACAAAAATAAAGAGGAGTAAGGTATGGAGGGCTAGTGGGAGAAGGTGGTGCACTTTTAATCTATGGCTGGGCTTCCCTTGCTGAGGGGTTGGCCATTGAGCAAAGAGCTGAACGAGCCATGAGGGCATAGGGGTACAGAACCGTCACAGAGTCCCTGAGACTGAAGTTACTTGGGCCCAAAGTAGTAGGAATGAAGCTGGAGAACTCTGGGATCAGAGAAGTCCAAATGCTAAGGTGAATCTTTTATATCGATACGTGGCCTTCTCCATAAATCTGTCCCAAGAAGTCAGCAGACTTTTTCTCCTAGAATTCCCCATTTGGTCTCTGTGAGAGGCTATCTGGGTGGCAGTTGGGGAAGCGCCAAACTAGTTAAGTCCAAGGTTCACACTCTTGCTGGTTGGGCCTTTTGTTCGTTATTGATGACAGTTCCCCTGAGGTGCGCTCATGTATATTTAGTTGCATTTTCTGGAACCTGATTCTTTTTCCATCTGGTGCATTTTCCTCCTGCTGCTCACTTCACCACCAGCCTCTCCACCATTCTGCTGTCTCTCCATGATTGCATTTGCTTCTTAACTCTGGGATAAATGAAGCTCCTGGGATTGTCATCTGGCATCTTTCCCCTTGATTTCTAGTGACAGGAAAGTTTGATTTTCTAATTTCCTCCCCGTTATCAAGGGATGGTTTCCTAGATGGCTGGAAGAATGCTAGATGGGGTTCATTTATGACTGTCTATGATAATGTGGTGGTGACAGCACCTAGTGTCCCAAGGCCATGGGGACTATTGGTGACATCAGCTGTGTTTTGGGAGCAGGCACTGTGGTTGAGCAGTACAGCTGGAAAGAGTGCTTCTGATGCTTTTATGAATTTCTCCATGGCTTTATTCATTTATAACAAAGTAGAAGAATGTCTGGCACACAGCTGGCAAGAAGTGTTGAGGGTGAATGAGGTCTTTGGAGCAAGTGCTGAAATCTAGCTGGGAGCATTAGGGGATGCTGATTATGTAATAGTCGACAGCCTCTTACCCCCAATTCCAAAATCCAAAATCTTCAACATTGGAAGATTTGGGTTGCTTGTTTGGCAGCAAGACCTGGCCTTCCCTGACTTGAACTCCTTTAGCAGCAAAAACTGACTAGAACTGACAGGAGGCTATTCATTATCTTAATTTTTGCCCTGAGTGTGAGTTTTGTATTTCCCTGCAGAAATATTGGTGTGTTTGATTATTGGGGAATGCCCCTGACCCCACCGTGGGTGTTATATAATACATGGTATATGTACCATAATGCCTTTCTGAAATCTGAAGAATTATGAGCTCTAAAACCCACCCAGTCCCAAACATTTCAAGAAAAGTTGAGGACCCATATGGGAAAAGTAGTAACTTGAGAGAAGGAAGGAGAACTCGTTTTGATGGGGAAGAAAAAAGAAAAGCAAGAGACCTATTTGTTTCAGAGTCACAGTAATTAATCCTGGTGACTAACCATGTTGATGAGCTGTGCCTTTTTTAATAGCTTGGCAACTCTCCTGGGAGGTGAGGAAGAAACGTTCAGTGGGTGTAAAAACTGAAACTCAGAGGGGTTAAGTACTTTGCTTAAGATTGAACTAGAACTAGACCCCCAGATCTCTCACCACCCAAGCCTGCTACACGCAACTGCTCTCTGTTCTTGCTCTCCAGATGAGCTCCACAAACCTGGAGGTGCACATGCTCCTGTCAAACCTCCAGTGAGATTTAACCTCCGCACCTCCAAGGACCCAGAGCATGAAGGGTGCTACCTGTCCCTGGGGCACAATCAGCCCTTTGAAGACTGTGGCTTCAACATGACAGCCAAAACCTTCTTCATCATTCATGGATGGACGGTGAGCCGGAGGAGGGAGCTCTCCAGCTTTCCACAAGATTTGGTTTCCTTTGTTTTGGTCAATTAAAAAGAATGCTGGTGCTTCCAGATCCTAGTCTCTCTCTCCCCCTTTTCTTGTGGGCTGCTTGTGTTTCAGACAGCTGTGAAGAATGTGATGGGCACTTTGCTGAGGGGGCAATCTGGACTCCTGCAGGGTGGTATTTAATGCTGGCACACAGCGGGCTTTCAGAAAGTGGCTCTTTGGAGGGCAGCAGCCCAGCTCCACTGGCTCTTAAGGGGCCCTCTAATTACACTTAATTACACTGGTCAACCACTGCTTCGCAGGGGCCATCCCTCCGTTAAGAGCTGAGCCGAACTGAAGCAACTTGACTGGCTCAGAGAGTCCATGAGGAGCCAGTTGGCTGGATTGCTGGCTGCAGTTGGCATGGTGCCCTCCTATTTGCATAGAGATGGTTCCGTTTAAAGGCACTGGGACTCTTTATGTGCCCTAGCTGAGCAATTCACATTGAAAGGCCTGTGACAAACTTCAACAAAAAGGAGCTTTAAACTCTCAGCTTTAGAAGCTTTTGACCAGTGATGGATTTACTCATTCATATAATGACAGTCTGTAGGAAAATGGCACTATTAAGCGAGCAGGTTTCTGTCTGGGCTAATTGGGAGGGGACATTCCTCCTTTTAATGATGAGAAATTCATATCTGTTACATGCTTTTGGGTCTTTAGGTCTATCACCACCTGTTGGGTGTAAGTGCCTACCTACCTAATGTGATTGAAGAGATGAGTAAGAGCCTATCCTCTTGCCACACCCTGTAATGAGAATCATGCATTTGAACCTTTTTAAGGCCCCCTGTCAAAATGCAAATACAAACTGCCTGCAACTTACAACAAATGGGTTGCATTCCAGAAAGTTCTTTTGAAATCTGTTTGGAACTTGGAACAGCAGTTTCCCATAGAAGCAAGACTGTAAATGGTGTTTGGGTTCCCAGGCCAGGCACAGAAAATCTATTTATCTAATAATGTACTTGTGGATAGGTTTACAACTGGACCTAGTCACCATTTATAACTTTGTTTCTGTGGGAAAATGTGTTCTGAGTTCTAATTTGGGATTCCAGCAGTACTCTGAGATCAAGAGGGATGGCAGAGATGGGTTGTGGGAAGGGGTTGGGTGCTAACTCTGTGTTTGCCTGGGAGACAGCATCTCCCTGCATCTCTGGGAGAGGAGCTAATTCTCCAGGGTAACCCTTCTCAGCTGCCTTTGAACATTGGACTAGGCCACTTGCCTATGACAGGTGTCAGGCTACCTTGAGGCCAGTATCACCACCAGTGCCTATCTCATAGGGTTGTTATTGGACATTGGGGCAGCAGCATGGGACACCAGCTCTGAAAATTTTAATGAGAAAAACTGGGGATGTAAAAGGCAATGGAACACAAATGCCCATGTAACAATATGCCTGAGGCTCACCCTGGTCACATGCAAATGTTTGGTCCCTGAGCAACTATGGTGAAGGTTCTGGAATTGGCTAGTGAGAGAGTTATGGAACTGAATTCCATATTCATTAGGATATTTGAAACCCATGAGAAGTATTTTTTTTTAATGTCCTTTTCTCTGCAGATGAGTGGCATGTTTGAGAACTGGCTGTATAAACTCGTGTTGGCCCTGCAGACAAGAGAGAAGGAAGCCAATGTTGTGGTGGTCGACTGGCTCCCCCTGGCTCACCAGCTTTACACAGATGCGGTTAATAACACCAGGGTTGTGGGACACAGTATTGCAAGGATGCTGGACTGGCTGCAGGTAATGCTATGAAAGGGACTCTTCTTTCATGAGCAGGGTTTTGAACCTGAACCTTAAGAAATACAGGTCAGACTGTGTTACAGTGAACTTCAGGAGTCTGAGTATATCTTTGGGGTTCAAAGTTTTACTGAATTAGGTATTGGTTGAATACTTGAAGGCTGGGACTTTAAGTAAGCTTTTTAATTACTGATATCTGGATTTTTCCTGTTCCTTTATTTGTGGAAAGAAAATTTGCCTTCTGGGCCATTACTTGCTGATGCTCTTAGGTTGGGAATGGTCAGCAGCCAGGACCAGCTTGTAATTTTAAATCCCTGCTGAAGTCTGCTCTTGCCTCTGAAAGGTGGCTGTCCTGAGGGAAAGGAGAGGGTTGGCTCAAACAAATAGAGCCTAATGCCCCACTTAAAGTACTAAGTGTGGAAAACAGATCTTGAGGTCTTAAATGTACTCTTTATAGGTTAGTGATTTGCCTGAGATCAGGGCACTTACCTGGGGAGCAGGTGTGGACTGGCAAAGTGACTTGACAGCCTGGGCAATTCCAGTCTGACCTTCCTTTCGCCCATGGAATCAGATGAATTCTGGCAGAATTCTGGTCTGGATTTTTGAGCAGTCCCTCAGTGCCCAGGCTAGGTTGTTTTGTAGAGCTTGGTTCCTGAGCTTTATTGGTCAAAGCCCCACCTCCTCA
Source organism: Smutsia gigantea (assembly GCA_032199065.1). Lineage (NCBI taxonomy): Eukaryota > Metazoa > Chordata > Mammalia > Pholidota > Manidae > Smutsia > Smutsia gigantea. The sequence goes on along the minus strand of JAVSCE010006941.1, from coordinate 4,242 downwards.
CCCTCTACTTGTGGAGGACCCCACCAGGGTACCATGCTTCAACTCGGGGGTCCCAGGTGGGTTTGTGGTGAGCAGGTCGGCAGCTCCTGGGCCCTAAGAGGGTAGGTAAGGAGGGCTGCAGACTGTGGCTGACACTTAGTCTCCACTGAGTCTCGTGGCTTTGACTTCCACACTGCCACCCCTCCCTCTAGCCTCTCTTAGTGCCAGAAAGAACAGAAGCAAGTAATGGAAGGGTCAGGTATTTAGCTCTAGTCACAGCCTCCACCCTGCCCCTAGCACTTGGCATTTAAAGTGCACCAAGTCTTTACCTGGTTTGTCCCATCCCTGTTGCACTGTCAGCAATACAGTATCGCAAGAAAGCCTCTGCCCCTGGCTCCTATACCTCTTCCTCATGACTGAATTGTTGAATTGTCGGTGACCCTGTGGGCTCAGGACTGCGCTCTTTGCTCACACACTTTTGTGGCTTCTTACAGGGGAAGGATGATTTTTCTCTCGGGAACGTTCACTTGATTGGCTATAGCCTTGGAGCTCATGTGGCTGGGTATGCTGGCAACTTCGTGAAGGGCACAGTGGGCCGAATCACAGGTAAGCTCTGCTTCCTCTTCTAACAGCAGATCTCTGACCGTGCCAAGCTGGCTTTTCTGAGCCAGAGTGCTCCCAAAGAGGCATGAGCAAGCCATAGAGGGTCAGCTTCAGAAGAAACCCAGAGAACATTGGATCCAGAGCTTTACAAATGTTCCTTTCAGTCACAGCCCTTTTTTCACACTGAACTTCTGTGGGACCCCAGTAAATGAAACAGAAAGAATGTTGTGGTCGAAGCTGGATATATGGTGGGGAGTGTTAGCCTTACGTTCTGGTCTTCTCTAGAGGAATCTCAGGGTCCCAGAGCGCCAGGGAACACAGTTTGAAAACCACTGGTCTAATCTATCAGGTGAGGAGGCACCCAGGGGCAAACAGCTAGTAACTAAAGGGCAGAACTGGGGTGGAGCCCTGGCCTCACTCTGGTCTCAGCTGTGATACTCCAGGACCTCAGGGAAAAGGATGTGGGGTGGATTCCTTCTTGAATTCTGCCTCTGACTTCTACTTCATCCATGAATACCTTCTTTCCAATGTTTCGCTGGCACATTTATTAGTATAATTACCTGTTTAGAATGGGTGCTTAACCTCTGTCATTAAAGAGACCTTTCTGATATTGGTTCCCAGGTTGTCAATAGAAAATTGAGTTTTCCATCTTAGTGAACTTTTGATGTGAGAGTTTGGATTAAATCATTTAATGGTTGTGAAAAGTGTGAAAGATTCTCTTTCCAACTTTTGGGCCCCCTTAAATACATACACAGAACTTCCTCTAGGCTAAAATTAGGGGCCACCTTGTTGCCCGGAACCTTTGTGCCCCCTTGCAGCAGATTTAAAAATGCATATACTTATGAGGTTTTATTTGCTCTTCTCAAACCGTCTCTCAACTTAAGTCTAATTTGCATGACCACATGTGCGTGCATACACACACACACTCCTTTAGATGAGTTACTCAATTTAGCATAGCTTGAGAGCTTTATTTTTGATTACCTGGACTGCGGGGCCTGAGCTGTTAGGTGGGTGGTGATCATGTAACTGCACACGACTGCTCATTAACTCACGGCCAGTGCACAGCTGTTCAGCTCTAAGCTGCTCTGGCTCGATTCAGAGCTGGGCCAGCCGTGCTCAGACTGTGGCACACGGGCCCCGCCAGAGTATCATGGCGGCAAGGACAAGCTGTGACCCTTCCTTTTCCTCCTCCTACATCTGAAATGAGATGGGGCTAGAGAGGAGTTTTCTAGTTCTTTCCTCCTTCCTGTCTGGGTGGCAGCTGCTGAGGCATGGCCTTCGCTGGCAGAATGCTAATCAGTGTTCTGTGCTGTCTGCACGGAGCCTGGGGGCCTGCGTGTGCACAGCACAGCCCCTACCTCCTCTGCAGGGCAGGTGCTGGTGGGCGGGTTGGGAGCATGGCAGGAAGGAGTGGCCTCTGCTCAGTTGCCAAGCAGCACCTCAGAGGGCATTTGGCTCACCTGAGCATGCTGTTGTGCACACCTGATAGCAGAGGCTTGTGTTCCCCTCTCCCCCACTTGGTAGACTTCCCATGGTCCTGGGAACCAGGTGGTCTCTCTTGAAATAAGACCAGAGACTGCAGCTTTTGTGGGGTCCTGAGGCCAGTGAGGCCGCTGTGCAGAGGCCAGCGGGGGGACTTCAGCCTGCGGCCCCAGGGGGATACCTGAATCCCAGTCTTGCTTGGATCAGAACTGTGGACTGAGCTTTGCCAGAGTTTTACCTTCGTAGGCTTCTGAGAGAATTCTGTGATACTAAGGAAGAGGTCACATATTTCTAATTAAACCTGTGTCTAGTTAATTATAGATAAATAAGCTGATCCACTCATCCATTCAAGAAATGAATTAAGTGTCCACTTTGTGCAGCCTCTGGGCTAGGTGCTACCTAATGTCAAGTACTTAATGTGTGACAGGTACTTTATTCTGTCTCTAAGACACATAGCAACCGGACAAAAGAGGTCCTTTTGGCTTCATTTTACAGATGTGGAAACTAGCACAAATAATCGGCTCAATATCTTGGACTCAGGGTGGCAGAGCTGGGATTTAAATCCAGGCTGTCAGATTCCAGAGCCTGCACTTGGCCACTGAGCCATGCTGCCTTTCCTCTGTTTGTGAAGGTAAAGGGTCAGCTGAAGTACCAGACTGTCCTGTCAGGACAGAATGCAGTGGTTTCCTGTGTGTGTGTGTGTGTGTGTGTGTGCGCATGTGCATGCGTGCATCCATTTGCTGGACAGAACACCTTTGAAAGAGTCTGACTGGCTGGAAGAAGGTGTGGTTTTCCATCTTGTTTTTGTTTTTGGAAGGGATAAGTTCGCCCTCCCATTCCTAGTTAGAGAAGCAAATTGGGCAACTTTTCCCCAGAGTCTGCAGGCCCTGGCTATATGTCAGGCCGGGTCAGTCTGGGTAGGTGGAAGACTTAGCCTGCACGCCTGCCGTCCTGTGAGAAGCGCCATCAGCTGCCTGCATTCCTCTGGTACAGCTTGGTTTCCATGACACTGACCGTCTGGCGGGGACTTTTGTTCACACCAAGCAAAGAGCCCCTCTCTTGTAGTGACTGCACAGCAGAATGTTCCTCTTTTTTTTCTTCTTCCAGGCAACATAGCGAGAGGTGGGGGAGGCTGCTTGGCAGCGCTGCTGTGGCCCTTACAGCCTCTGAAATGAGTTACTCTGGGCTATTCTGGGAGGACACTGCTTTTGTGCCATCTTTCTTTTGGGTCCTGGGCTAGGGATGAGCCCCAGGCAGCCTGCCTTGGTCCATACGTTTATCTAGACTTCTGGAAATGATTTAGAGTTTCAGCCTCTGCCAGTTCTCACGAGTGATGAGTTTCATAAGCTTATTGTTCACTCTAGACAATAGCTCTGCCTCCTGTTTATACTAAAATTACCCCTGAAGCCTTACACTGTGCTCCTTGGTTCTACTGTGCTGGGGTCTGGTGTGTTCTGTCACCCCTCTCTTCCTTTCCCGACTCTGTTCTTGGCCATATCTCCTCCCTGCCTTGGTGTTTCTAGATCAGGGTTTCTCAGCCTCAGCACCATTCACATTTTGGGCCAGTTGATGCTTTGTTGAGGGAGGTGACTTGAGCACTGCTGGATGTTTATCAGCATCCCTGGTCTCTACCCTCCAGATGCTAGCAGCTTCTCTCTCCCTCTCCTCAATTGTCACAACCAAAAATGTCTTCAGACAGTGCCAAATGTCCCCTGGGGAGCAAAATCACTCCCAGTAGAGAACCACTGTTCTAGACTAAACAGACCCCCTTCCTCTGCTGCACATTGTCTTTTCTTAACCATCTCCAGGTCCTCTGTCTGCATCTGTATGTGAAGAGCTTTCTGGGTTGGGATGAATTTGGTTCTCATGGTTACTTGGGCTTGGTAATATAGCTAGTATTTGCACTGACAAGTACTTAATCTCTTAACAGCTCATGTGAATTGTATGAATTAAGACTTTCAATTTTTATTTTATAAATGATACTGAAGCATGGAAACATTTTTCAAAATTTAGTCCACAGATCCTCGACTTTTAGGATCCCCTGGAGAATAAATATATATATGTCTGGGCTTCACACCAGACCTACCAATCAGAATCTCTAGGGTGCCAGGGTATCTGCACTGAATGCTTTGCCAATTCCTCTTTTGAATGGCTTTACATTTATGTGGTTCCAAAATT
>JAVSCE010006939.1:0-14636 GCA_032199065.1 Smutsia gigantea | reverse complement strand
CAAGGTCCATCCATGTTCTCACAATTGACAAGATTTTATTTTTTGATGGCTGAATAGTATTCCATTGTGTATGTGCCACAATGTGTTTATCCATTCATCCACTGATGGACACTTTGTTTCAGTCTCTCGGCTGTTGTACATAATGCTGCAATGAACTTAGATCTTTTCAAATTAGTGTTTTCATTTTCTTCAGATAAATACACAGAAGTGGATTTGATGGATCATATGGTAGTACTATTTTTATTTTTGAGATACCTCCATACTGTGTTCCATAGTGGCTACACTAATTTACATTCCCACCAACAGTGCACAGGATTCCCTTTTCTCCATATCCTCACCAACATTTGTTATTTCTTGTCTTTTTGATAATAGCCATTCTAATAGGTGTGTGATGATATCTCATCATGGCTTTGATTTGCATTTCCCTAATGAAAATATGTCTATTGTCCATCTGTATGTCGTCTTTGGAAAAATGTTCAGCTCCTCTGCCCATTTTCAGAGCAGATTGGTTTTTTTTACTAATGAGTTGTATGAATTCCTTATAAATTCTGGATAATTGCCTCTTACCAGATAAATGATTTACAAATATCCTCCCCTATTCAATAAGATGCCTTTTCATTTCAATGATTTCCTTTGCTGTACAGAAGCTTTTTAGTATGTTGTAATCCCACTTGTTTATTTTTTCTTTTGTTGCCTTTGTTTTGGAGTCAGATCCAAAATATTGCCAATACCAATGTCAAGGATCTTACCAACTATTTTCTTCTAGATGTTTTATGGTTCCAGGTCTTACATTTAAGTCTTTAATCCATTTTGAGTTAATTTTTGTATATGGTATAAGACAGTGGTCAAGTTTCATTCTTCTGCATGTGGCTATCCAGTTTTCCTATTGTATATTCTTGGTTCCTTTGTTGTAAATTAATTGACCCATGCATGGTTTATTCTGGGCTCTCTGTTCTGTTCTATTTATCTATGTATCTGTTTGTTTTATGCCAGTACCATTAAGTTTTGATTATTTTATAATGAATTTGTGATATAGTTTGAAATCACAGAGAGCATAATGGCTCCAGGTTTGTTGTTTCTCAGATTACCTTGGCTATTCAGGGTCTTCTGTGCTTCCATACAAATTTTGGATTATTTGTTCTAGTTATATAAAAATGCCATTGGTATTTTTATGGGGATTGCATTAAATCTGTAGATTGCTTTGGGTAGTATGGACTTTTTTTTTAACAGTATTGATTCTTCCAACCCTCAAGCTATTTGTGTTTTCTTCCATTTCTTCCACCAATGTCCTATAGTTTTCACAGTGCAGGTCTTTCACCTTCTTGGTTAGATTTATTCCTAGGTATTTTATTCTTTTCAAGCAATTATAAACGGAATTTTTTTCTTATTCATGCATAGAAACACAATGGATTTCTATATATTGATTTATATGCTGCAAGTTTGCTGACTTTATTATTTCTAACCGTCTTTTAGTGGAGTCTTTAGGGTTTTCTCTCTATGTCATCTACAAATAGTGACAGTTTACTTCTCCCTTTCCAATTTGGATGGCTTTTATTTCTTTTTCTTGCCTAATATCTCTGGGTAGGACTTTCAGTACCATGCCAAATAGAAATGGTGAGAGTAGGCATCATTTTCTTGTTCTGATCTTAAGGAAAAGCTTTCAGTTTTCACCATTGAAATATGGTGTTATCTATGGGCTTGTCATATGTGGCCTTTATTACATTGAGGTATGTTTCCTCTGTACTCACATTGTTGTGAATTTTCATTATAAAACGATGTTGAATTTTGTCAAATGTTTTTTCTGTACCTCTTGAGATGATAATTTTTATCCATTTTGTTAATGTCATTTATGATGTTGCTTGATTTGTAGATGTTGAACCATTCTTGCATTCCTGGAAGAAATCTCATTGAATGATGCAGCATGATCCTTTTAAAGTATTGTTGAATTCAGGCTGCAAATATTTTCTTGAGGGTTTTTGCATCTATATTCATCAGAAACACTGACCTGAAATTCTTTTCTTGTGGTATCTTTGGTTTTGGAATCAGGGTAATGCCGGCTTCATAAAATGAATTTGGAAGTATTCCTTCCTCTTCTATTTTTCTTGGAAGAGTTTGAGAAAGATTAGTGTTAATTCTTCTTTGACTCTTTGGTAGATTTTACCCATGAAGCTATCTAGTCCTAGATATTTGTTGGGAGGATTTTGATTACTGATTCTATTTCAGTCTCCTTACTAGTAATCAGTCTGTTTAGATTTTGTATTGCTTCATAATTCAGTCTTGGAAAGTTGTATATTTCTAGGAATTTATTCCTTCTAAATTTTCCAGTCTGCTGGCATATAATTGTTCATTGCAGTCTCTTATGTTCCTTTATACTTCTGTGTGGTATCAGTTGTAACGTCTCCTCTTTAATTATTTGAGTCCTTCCTCTTATTATTTTTGAGCCTTCTCTCTTTTTTTCTTGATGAGTGTAGCTAAAGGTTTGTCAATTTTGTTTATCTTTTTGTAGAACCAGATCTTGGGTTCATTGATGTTTTCTATTGTTTCAACTCTTCTATTCTTTTATTTCTGCTCTGATCTTTGTTATTTCATTTGTTATTTCCTTCATTCTTCTAACATTGAGCTTCATGTGTTCTTTTTCTAGTTCCATAAGGTGTAAAATTAGGTTGTTTGAGATTTTTTCCTGTTTCTTGAGGTAAACATTTATTGTTATAAACTTCCTTCTTGGAACTGCTTTTGTTGCATCCAATAAATATGAGGATGAGAACTTGATCAGTTGGAGGCCAGAGAGACCTGGTATTCATGGGGGGAGGATTTATTTCAGGCCTTCTGCAATTGTAGGGAAAGACTTTTTTTTTTTAAAGCCAGTGTTCTATGGTGACTGGTGACAGTGATCAGTAACAGGAATGTATGTTGTTATTTTTCACACTATGATTTACCATGAATACAACTAATGCTCTGGGATTGTTATCATTAAACCAGGATATAAGCATTTAACATTTTCTTCCCGCTGTGCTCTTTATTTGCCTGAAAGTTTTACTGCACACAGTGGTGACAAGAGTAATTTGGGATTTCAGGGAGATGTCACTACATGCAGGCAGCTTGTGTGTGGAACATCTCAAATGAACCTGCCTCACCAGCCCATCTCCAAAGCAGACTTCTTTCATGAACATGTTTTTCTGTGGCTTGGAGATATTTATGGCAGTGATGATAATAATAAGACTTGGCACTTATATGGTGTTTTCTCCTTTCAAAGTGCTTCTCTCTAAAAAAGAGCAGAAAGGGTATATTTTAAGTCCATCTTCTTTTCACAACAGTAGGAGCCACAAGTTTTCCTAACTCCAGAGAATCACTGTAGCCTTTTTGAAAACTTGTACGTAAAACCATGGCTATGACTGGCATTTTTTCTTCAAACACTGGGCATTTCACTTTTTAAATTCTCTTTTCTGTTCTTCCATTACACAAATTGCAATTAATTGTATAAATGAAATTTTACTCATCCTAACCACACAGTCTTTGTATAACTTGACTTACTTGAGTAGTTACATTAATTGTATATGACATAATGTATATGAACTAAATAAATTTTGGCAGCATGGAAAAATATTGTGTATCTGCTTAATATGGATAACTATTTTTCCATGCTGCCAAAATTTATTTCGTTTATGTATGATAAGCACTAGAGGAATAAGGAAGAATTAGATTAGACCTTCCTCAGGGACCTCACAGCCTTTTGGGAGAGACAGACTTAGTCCCATCTCTGTCATTTATAGCTGGCTCCTTGAGCTAATACCCTCCTACAGGCACCAAGATGGCAGCTCCTGGCAATAGAACCTGTTCCAAGAATTGCCTGGGAAAATGTCCTGCTTTCTTGAAGTGGATTTCTCTTCTCCCTAGCACCAAATCCATGCCCCTATCTGCTTCTGACCTTTTGGCTTTAACCATCTGCTCTGATTTGACCTGTCTGGCTAACTAGACTCAACTTCATTTTCAACTCAGCATCGCCCTCAACATTCCTGCTGAAGGTTTAGGGGAAAGAATTGCTCCATAAGTCTTGGATAGTGTGGACTATCCAAGTTCATATCCAAGGACCTCGATAATGTGGCTGACCTCTGGCCTAGGGGGAAGTTTCTGGCCATACAGCACAAATAAGGATAATATAATTCAGTTGAGCAACTGCAACAACAGCAGAGAGGAAGGGGCCAAACTCCATGTAGGTATTGGTTATTATCTGTCCCAACTTAATGGCATCTTTAGAGAACAAATATGCTCCTCCGAAGTTGAGAAAATATGGGCAATAATGATTTTTGGCATCTTTTGCCAGATTCAAACATATTGAAAGTGATTTTTCCTAAATATACATAAGTAGAGTTCAAAATCGTGCAGTGTCTGGTTTGCTGTTCCACCAGATAATTTCACCAATCACAACATTAAATTTTTGAGATATGGTTCCCTTAATGTTTGAGTAGATGCTTCTTCTCATGATTCAAGCTCAGGAATTTCCCACATCTGAAAAGTGCTATTTTCTCCCATAGACGCAGCCTGCTTTTGATTAAGCTGAGTAGAGTGGCCAAGCCTGCAAACAGAGCATCCAAAAGGATAATAACAGTGAGGTGTTCTCTTTGTGGGGCTACATCAATTCAAGCAGGAAAATCGATGCACCTGGCGGGAGAGTACAATACTATTCCAGCGTCATTAATGCTCAAGAGGCAACAAAAATCAGAGGGAGAAACATTCACTTCACTTTGGCCATGCAGAGAAACAACAGGAGAGTTGGCTAAGCTTACCTTCAGTCACTAAGAGGACAGTGTCCGTTTGAGAGGTATTGCCAGGTTGACTTTTAGCGACTCTGGCTACGGAAAGAAAAGCCATATATTTAAAGTACTATGGGGCTTTGGAAAGCCTTTGCCATCTTTGTTTTTCATCACACTGACTTTGGAAGGAAGGCTAGCTTGTGATGGTTTCCTTGCTTTTCTGGTAACAAAGCTTGAGGGCTGGTAAGTTCAGGGAGGAGAAAGTTGCATCATTGAAGCCAGAAATAAAGTGAAGGATTTCATGCAGCTGTCTTGCTGAGTTGTGCAATTTCTGTTACACAAAGCCTTAGACTTTGAAGGTCTCCCATTCTCAAAACTACTAAAGGAAAGCACCTTGAAAGCAAATAATGCCTGTCTGGTCTCTCGATGTTAAATGTAAAATCTGAAGGGAGCTTAGAAAAATCATGGAGTCTAATCCAGCCTCCCTTAGTAATGTGCAAAGTCCTCCAAGAAAGGAGAAACCTTATATTTACCTCTGTATTAGTCAGCTCTGCTATAATAGTGGTAACAAACTGACCGAAAATTCTATGTCTTAAAACAGATCTTCAGGTTTTCTATACCTCATCTGAGCTAGAATGGACTCCAGGGTCAATCTAGACTGTCAGTCTCTAGATTAGAGTCAGGTCTGTTCCCATATCCTCCATATCTGTTTCCACATTCTCCTTAGACTAATGGATACCCAGGACAGGCTGTTCTCATGACAGCCATAGGAAAATGCAAGAGGCTGGACCCAACAATACAAGCAAGTTTAAAACCTGTGCTTATGTTACAGCTGTTTTCACACTTCACTGGCCAAACCAAGTGATATGGCCAAGCCCAAAGTCAGGAGGTGGGGAGGTACACTTTGTGTGGATACATGAAGGAAATGAAGTATTCTGAAGGTAATCACTGTACCCCACAACTGGAAGGGATTTTCTCTGATTGGAACTGGGTGAGGGCTGTAGTAAGCAGGAGTGTTTCTCTTTTGCTCATGCAGAAAAAACTAATTGCTCACTTGACTAGCTTCATTCCACCTATTAAGGTGGATGGGGAATTGACTGCTTTCATGGATCTTCATACAATTCAGCTAAGTTAAAAAGAGAAGGGCACATTTGCTTCTGTGGTCTTTAAAAAGCCTAGAGCTGTTCTGTCCAATATGGTAGCCACTAGCCATTTTTGGCTACCTGAATTTAAATTTATGTAAAATGAAATAAAATTTAAAATTCAGCTCCTCAATCACACTAGCCCCATTTAAAGAACATAACAGCCAATTTTGGCCACCACATCACACAGTGTAGCTCTATCATATTGTCTTCATAGCACAACACACTCTAAAATCATGTATTTGTACACTTGTTTACTTTCTCTCCCTGTGGTAGACTGAATGACAAACCCCTAGAGATATACACATCCTAATTCTCAGAACTTGTAAAAGGGACTTTGCAGATGTGATTGTGTTAAGGATCTTGCTTTGGGGAGATTATCCCAGATTTATCTAGGTGGGCCTAGTGTAATCACAAGGGTCCCTATAAGAGGGGGGCAGGAGGGTCAGAGGCAAAAGAAGGTGATGTGATGTGGAAGAAGAGCAACAGAGAGAAAGAGATTTGAAGATGCTACATTCCTGGCTTTGAAGATAAAGAAAAGGGTACATGAGCCATACCATATAGGCCACATCTAGAAACTAGAATGGCAGGGAAATAGATTCTTCCCTGGAACCTCCAGAAGGAGCACAGCCCTATGGGCCCATTTGAGCTTTTTGACCCCCTACCTGAAAGATAATAAGTGTTGTTTTAAGCCACTACATTTGTGATAATTTGTACAGCATCAGTACGAAACTAATTCACTGCCAGTAGCATGTAAGATCTACGCAAGAGGGTCCTTTTCTGTCTCATTCAGCACTATATCTTCAGCACCAAGGGTAGTGCCTCTCAGAGAGCTGGTACTCCTAATTTGAGACTAAAAGGCTAACAGAAGCTCTCAGAGGCCCTTCTAATACAAGATACCTTCCACAATCATGTGCCACATATCCACAACTCCCGGGATCCCCCACCAAAGGAAGTCATTATTTTTTGCATCTTATCTCCAGAAAATCACTACTGGGAAACATCAGTTCAACTAGGAGAGCACACTAAGTAAGCAGCCACCAAAATTTATTAGTTAAGCAAATAGCAGAACACATGCATGCAGAACAAAGAATAGAGAAGCTTTTGGATCATGAGGGAGGGAAGGAAAACAAGGAACCCAGGATGAGAAGACCCAATGCTTCATAATAGGCACATCAATAACAGTTAGCAGGTGTCATATACTTTGAAGCTTCATATTATTTCACATTCACCTTCACATTCTTTGATCTCATTTGAACTTTGACCACCCATATTAAGAAAGCAGGCGGATATTAATCCCACTAGCTTACAGAAACTGAGGCTCAGAGATGTTAACTGTCATGCTCATGGTACTGCAACTAGAAAGTACCTCATAGTCAAATCTCATGACTTAAAACCTAGTTTTCTTCTACACTTGAAATATGTGCAAAAGAATTGGGAAAGCACTGGAAAAATATACCATTTCTGTTTCAAATTCACTTTAGCATTTTCCCGCTTAGTTTAAATCAAGGTATCTGGCAACTTTCAAGTCAAAGGCAACTTTCAAGTCAAAAAAAAACAACTGCCAAGAGAAGCAGACCTCACACAGAAGGGCTAAAATCACAGCCCATACAATCCTTGTCTACCAAATCAAATACACTCACATTTCACAACTTTAAAACACAGCCTCCACTGAAAGGCAGCCTGCCTGCACTGGGATATTTGGAAGCAAAAATGTCTGACTGTTTTGAACAAAATATAAAAAGTGTAGTACATATATTTAGCCAATAAAAGTGAATGGTTATATAAGTTGCTATATCACAGCCTGATTTTGCTTCTTAGCCTGAGAAGCCTGAAGTATTTACTATCTTGCCCTTTAAGTAGAAGTTTGCCACACCGTTTTCTAGATGAAAAGTGAGCCACAGGTATTTGCTGTTTTTTCCCTCTGCCCGACCAGAGAAGTGAGTGAAGGCCCATATCAGTACCTCACTCTATGATTTCCTATGTCTTCCATGATTCAGCTCCTTATTCATACAGAGGAAGTTTTTAGTCTCTTTTTGTGGAGGACAGAAAGGTAAGGAAATGTTCAGATTTTTCATGACTGTGTAATGCATCACCCAAACTTAGCTTCACAAAGCAGCAATCATTTTATCATTATCTCATAGTTATGGAGGTGGTTGGGCCAAGCTAGGTGGTTCTTGCTATGGGTTTGTCAGTCCAATTGTAGCTGTGTCGAAATCCATATCTCAAGCATCCTCTGAGGTGTCTGGCACCTAAACTTGAAGACATGAGCAGTTTAGGAACAGAACAGCTGGGCCATCTCTGTCTCTGTGTGCTCTCTCAGGTACTGTGGCTTAGGGTTAGCCATGCTACTTACATGGTTACTCAGCGTTCCACAGGTATGAGTCCAGAGAAAGCATACCAGATGGAAATTGTACTGCCGTTTTTACAATTATAGCCATCCTCATCACTGTGAAATGGTCCCATTATAGTTTTCATTTGTTTCCCTAATGACTCATGATGTTGAGCATCTTTTCATGTGCTTATCTCCCATCTGTATATCTCCTTTGGAAACATGCCCATTCAAGTCCTTTGCCATTTTTTAATTGGGTTGTCTTTTCTTGTTGAGTTATAGGAGTTCTTTTTATGTTCTGGATATTAGACCCTTATCAGATAAATGGTTTGCAACTATTTTCTCTCACTCAATGAGCTGTCTTTCACTTTTTTCCCCAGCTTTATTGAGATACATTTGACATATAATATTGTATAAGTTTAAGGTATATAATGTGGGATTTGATATACACATATATTGTGAAATAATTACCACAATAAGGTTAGTTAATACATCTATGACCTTCTATAGTTACCTTTTTTGTGTGTGTGTTGTGAGAACTTTTTAGATTCTCTAAGCAACTTTCAAGTATACAATATTTTTAACTATAGTCATCATGATGTACATTATATCCCCAGAACAACTGGAAGTTTGTCTTCTTTGACTACCTTCCTTCATTTCCTTTATCCATTCATCTGTCCGTGAATACTTACGTTTTTTCCATGTCTTGGCTATTGTAAATAATGCTGCAATGAACATGGGGCAGGTGCAGATATCAATTAGGCATAGTGAACTTGATATACACCATAAAGTAAAATTGTTGGGAAAGATGGTGGCGTGAGAGGTGAGACAGAGGCTTCCTCCTAAAACCACATATAATACAAAACTATAACTAATACAACTAATCCAGAAAGAGCAACAGGAAAGAGAACTGTGCCAAATTGCATACACCTGGAGAAAAGAATGAACCTCACGGTACAGGGTAACATACCAAAGCTGTGGCTCAGTGGGACCCAAGCCCTTCCCCTATACCAGCTCTCCTGGGGGAGAAAGAGAAACAGAGCAGGGAGGGAGTGGATGCCTGGGACTGCTGAATACCTAACTCTGGAGATCTGCTCTGGGAGCACAAACCTACGTTTCATGGTGTTTTCATGGTACTCTCATGATTAGGGGGTTGGAAAGCTAAGACAGGCAGAATACCTGGAGAGACTGAGATTCCAGCTGCTTGTGGAAAGTAGGGATCCATGTCATGCTGCTCTGGGACAAAAGAAAGGCGGGCAGTCTGACAGACTTCCTAACAGCAAGAGGGCTGCTAAAGGGGCAAGGATGGCACAGAGCTTGTTGTTCAGGAGAAAGGACAGGTAGAAAAAATTTTCTGGGTGAACTCTGCCCAGCAGGTTGGGAACTTTCACAATCTTCAGGAGCTCCAGCTCCCTGGCTGGCTAAACAGCTCCAAGGACCACCTCCGTGATAAGAAGCTTACTGCGCCTTTCTCCCAGCCAGCCCCACCTGGCTTGCAAACCAGCAAACCCTACCCTGACATTAGGCCAGCCAGAGGGAAGCCCTGTCTACAACAACTACAAACACAAAGCACAGAGGCTTATACCGGTGTGCTCGGCCCACTGGTTCTGGCAGTGGAGACAGGCACAGCAGCTGGGAAGCAGGGAACAGCTCTTTCCTCCCCTAGGCACCAATACCGCACCCCTACGACACCTGACATTGAGTCAGGGGCTGAGCAGCTCCAGAGAATAGAGCTTCTGGGCACTAGAGGGTGCCATATACAAATAAGAAACACCAAAAGAAACTGGTTCAAAGTAAAATTATGAATATGAATACAACCCCTGAGAAAGATTCAAATGAAATCGACCTCATGAATCTGCCTGAAAGCGATTTCAAAATAAAAATCATTAACATGCTCATGGAGGTACAGAAAAATACTGAAGAACTCAGGGAGGAATTCCAGTCAGAGATCCAATCATTACGGAACACAGTATCAGAAATGAAACATACAATGGAAAGTTTAAAAGCAGATTAGATACAGTGGATGAGACGATAAATGAAATAGAAATTAGAGAAGAGGAATACAAAGAAGCTAAGGCACAGAGATTAAAAAAGGATCTCTAAGAATGAAAGAATATTGAGAGAAATGTGTGACCAATCCAAATGGAACAATATTTGCATTATAGGGGTACCAGAAGAAGAGAGAGAAAAGGGATAGAAAGTGTCTTTGAGGAGGTAATTGCTGAAAACTTCCCCAGTCTGTGGGAGGAGATAGTCTTTCAGGCCATGGAGGTGCACAGATCTCTCAATACAAGGGACCCAAGGAAGACAACAGCAAGACATATAGTAATTAAAATGGCAAAGATCAAGGATAAGGACAGACTATTAAAAGCAGACAGAGAGAGAAAGAAGATCACATACAAAGGAAAGCCCATCAGGCTATCATCAGACCTCTCAGCAGAAACCTTATAGGCCATAAGTAAGTGGCATGATGTATTTAATGCAATGAAGCAGAAGGGCCTTGAACCAAGAATACTTTATCTGGCAAGGATATCATTTAAATTTGAAGGAGGGATTAAACAATTTCCAGATAAGCAAAAGCTGAGAGAATTTACCTCCCACACACTGTCTCTACAGTGTATTTTGGAGGGACTGCTATAGATGGAAGTGTTCCTAAAGTTTAATAGCTGTCACCAGAGGTAATAAAACCACAGTAAAGAAAGTAGAACAGTTAATTACTGAGCAACTGCAAAATTAAATCAACTATACCCAAAGTCAATCGAGGGATAGATAAACAGTACAGAATATAATACCTAATATATAAAGGATAGAGGAGGAAAAAAGAACCTTTAGACTGTTTGTAATAGCATATTAAGTGAGTTAAGTTAGACTCTTAGATAGTAACAAAGTTAACCTTCAACCTTTGGTAACCACAAATCTAAAGCCTGCAATGGAAATAAGTACATACCTATCAATAATCACCCTAAATGTAAATGGTCTGAATGCACCAATCACTGAATGGATAAAAAACCAAGACCCATCTATATGCTGCCTACAAGAGACTCACTTTAAACCCAAAGACATACACAGACTAAAAGTGAAGGGAGGGAAAAAGATATTTCATGCAACTAATAGGAAGAAAAAAGCAGGAGTTGCAGTACTTGTATCAGACAAAATAGACTTCAAAACAAAGAAAGGCAGAAGACACAAAGAAGGACATTACATAATGATAAAGGGGTCAATCCAACAAGAAGATATAACCATTATAAATATCTATGCACCCAACACAGGAGCAACTACGTATGTGAAACAAATACTAACAGAATTAAAAGGGGAAATAGAATGCAATGCATTCATTCTAGGAGACTTCAACACTCCACTCCAAAGGATAGATCAACCAGACAGAAATTAAGTAAGGAGACAGAAGCACTGAACAACACATTAGAACATATGGAGGACCTAATAGACATCTACAGAACTCTACACCCAAAAACAGCAGAATATACATTCTTCTCAAGTGCACATGGAACACTTTCAAGAATAGATCATATCCTAGACCACAAAAAGAGCCTCGGTAAATTCAAAAAGATTGAAATTTTACTAACCAGTTTCTTAGACCACAAAGGTATGAAACTAGAAATAAATTACACAAAGAAAATGAAAAAGCCCACAAACATGTGGCGGCTTCACAACATGCTCCTAAATAACCAATGGATCAATGACCAAATAAAAATACAGATCAAGCAATATATGGAGACAAATGACAACAATATTTCAACACTGCAAAATCTGTGGGATGCAGCGAAGGCCATGCTGAGAGGAAAGTGTATTGCAATACAGGCCTACCTCAGAAAGAAGAATAATCCCATATGAACAGTCTAAACTCACAATTAATGAAACTAGAAAAAGAAGAACAAATGAGGCACAAAGTCAGTAGAAGGAGAGATATAATAAAGATTAGAGCAGAAATAAATAAAATTGAGAAGAATAAAACAATAGAAAAAAATCAATGAAAGCAGGAGCTGGTTCTTCAAGATAATAAACAAAATAGATAAATCCCTAGCCAGACTTATCAAGAAAAAAAGAGAGTCTACACACATAAACAGAATCAGAAATGAGAAAGGAAAAATCACTATGGACACCACAGAAATACAAAGAATTATGAGAGAATACTGTGAAAAATTATATGCTAACAAACTGGATAACCTAGAAGAAATGGACAACTTTCTAGAAAAATACAACCTTCCAAGGCTGACCCAGAAAAAAACAATCTGAACAGAGCAATAACCAGCAAAGAAATTGAATTGGTAATCAAAAAACTACTTAAGAACAAAACCTCCTGGACCAGATGGCTTTACCGCTGAATTTTATCAAACATTTAGTGAAGACCTAATACCCATCCTCCTTAAAGTTTTCCAAAGAGTAGAAGAAGAGGGAATACTTCCAAACTCATTCTATGAGGCCAGCATCACTCTAATACCAAAACCAGGCAAAGACACCACAAGAAAATAAAATTACAGAGCAATATCCCTGATGAACATAGATGCAAAAATACTCAACAAAATATTAGCAAACCGAATTCAAAAATACATCAAAAAGATCATCCATCATGATCAAGCAGGATTTTTTCCAGGGATGCAAGGATGGTACAACGTTCGAAAATCCATCAACTTCATCCACCACATCAAGAAAAAGGACAAAAACCACATGATCATCTCCATAGAGGCTGAAAAAACATTTGACAAAATTCAACACCCATTCTTGATAAAAACTCAACAAAATGGGCAAGTACCTCAACATAATAAAGGCCATATATGACAACCCCACAGCCAACATTATACTTAACAGTGAGAAGTTGAAAGCTTTTCCTTTAAGATCGGGAACAAGACAAGGATGCCCACTCTCCCCACTTCTATTCAACATTGTACTGGAGGTTCTAGCCACAGCAGTCAGACAACACAAAGAAATAAAAGGCATCCACTTAGGCAAGGAAGAAGTTAAACTGTCCCTGTTTGCAGATGACATGATATTGTACATAAAGAACCCTAAAGACTAGATCTAATATCTGAATTCAGCAATGTTGCAGGTTACAAAATTAATACGCAGAAATCTGTGGCATTCATGTATACTAACAATGAACTAGCATAAAGAGAAATCAGGAAAACAGTTCCACTCACAGTTGCATCCAAAAGAATAAAATACCTAGGAATAAACCTAACCAAGGAAGTGAAAGACCTATACTCTGAAAACTACAAGACACTCATGAGAGAAATTAAAGAAGATACCAATAAATGGAAACACATCCCGTGCTCATGGATAGGAAGAATTAATATTGTCAAAATGGCCATCCTGCCTAACGCAATCTACAGACTCAATGCAATTCCTATCAAAATACCAACAGCATTCTTCAACAAATTAGAGAAAATTATTCCTAAATTCATATGGAACCACAAAAGACCCTGAATAGCCAAGCTATTTATTATTTATTCCTGAGAAGGAAGAATAAAGCTGGGGGGATTATGCTCCCCAACTTCAAGCTCTACTACAAAGCCACAGTACTCAAGACAATTTGGTACTGGCACAAGAACAGACCTATAGACTAATGGAACAGATTAGAGAGCCCTGATATAAACCTAACCATATATGGTCAATTAGTATATGATAAAGGAGCCATGGACATACAATGGGGAAATGACAGCCTCTTCAACAACTGGTGTTGGCAAAACTGGACAGCTACATGAAGAGAATGAACCTGGATTATTGTGTAACCCCATACACAAAAGTAAACTCGAAATGGATCAAAGACCTGAATGTAAGTCATGAAACCATAAAACTCTTAGAAGAAAACATAGGCAAAAATCTCTTGAACATAAATATGAGCAACTTCTTCCTGAATGCATCTCCTCAAGCCAGGGAAACAAAAGCAAAAATGAACAAGTGGGACTACATCAAACTAAAAGCTTCTTTATGGCAAAGGACACCATCCACAGAACAAAAAGGCACCCTACAGTATGGGGGAATATATTTCTAAATGACGTATTTGACCAGGGGTTAACATCCAAAATATATAAAGAACTCACATGCCTCAACACCCAAAAAGCAAATAACTCGATTAAAAAATGGGCAGAGGATATGAAGAGACAATTCTCCAAAGAAGAAATTCAGATGGCCAACAGGCACATGAAAAGATGCTCCACATCACTAATATGCAGGGAAATGCAAATTAGAACCACAATAAGATATCACCCCACACCAGTAAGGATGGCCAGCATCGAAAAGACTAAGAACAACAAATGACGGCGAGGATGAGGAGAAAGGTGAACCCTCCTACACTGTTGGTGGGAATGTAAGCTGGTTCAACCATTGTGGAAAGCAATATGCAGGATCCTCAAAAAACTAAAAATAGAAATACCATTTGACCCGGGAATCCCA
>JAVSCE010006938.1:0-140776 GCA_032199065.1 Smutsia gigantea | reverse complement strand
CATCGTGGTTAGTCAGCGAACACGCTCCGGCACGCTACGTACTGGACAGTGGACTCGTGACCTTGATAGCTGACTGGGTCACACTGCAAAATGACGGGCTTTCTGTTGTGCTCAAAGTACGTGAAGCAGCATGGCAGGCCTGAGAGCCACAGGCTTTGGGGAGACACTGGCTGGCGCTGGATTCCTGGCCCTCCTGTTTACCAGCCATGTGACTTCGGAGAACACAGCTGGCCTCCAAGTCCGATTTCCTTTTGTGGAAAAGGGGAGGTTGCCATTAACTTGTGCTGTCTCTCGTGTGACCTAAATAATTAAAAGCAGGGATTTAGGGAAGATATCTATCCACCAGCCCTGAGCTCACGGCTGGAGCTGTATGCACATCGGATGCAGGGAGAGTAGATGATGGGGGAACAAGGAGCCGGCTCAACCTCTCCACACTCTGAAAGCCTGCCTCCTCTCATCAGCAAGAAGGGAGTCAAAAATCTCAATTTACCTTCTGCCCAACAGGCTATGATTGGCTAGGACATGAGCACAGGTGGCCGGCTGGAGGAGCGGTGAGGCGGGCTCCTGGGGGGTCCCCCCAGGTCCGGGGGCAATCCAGTCTCCGGTCACCGCCAGCAGCCCTACAGTTGGGGAAACCACAGATAGAAAGGCAGTGTTTACAGTGCTAAGGCGATGAAGCAAGTCTGCTCTAGTAAACCAGCGTGGGGAGTACCCTGCTGTGCACCTCCTGTCCCCCCTGACTAGTCATTGTCTAGCTTAGTTTGGGAAATGCCTTAACTTGAGAAAGATAGACGCCAGCACGTCCCAGGTGGATGAAGCTTGAGAGCAATATGAGAGCCAGCCTTGCACTTAGAAAAGTGTTGTATAGACTCCACAGCCCCAGGAAAGTCCTGCAGCTCATCTGAGGCCGCTCTGTTCCTCCGGTGCCTTGCAGGAGGCTGGTGGAACCCAAGGGCAGACGGCACCCACCTCGCCCAGACCCCGCAGGGTGACGTCATGCTGGTAGCCTGAGATCAGCCCTGCCGGGAGTACTTCCCACCAACAGGCCAGCGCACATCTGCTTTACAGGTACACAGGTTTGGGTTTGTAGCTGGGCCCACAATCCTTCTTGTTTGTACCATGAGTAAGGACCGTGTGCTCCGAGAAACTGGGCGATGAATCCATCCTGATGGTCTTCGCCTCCAGTCTAGGAAAAGTGCCTACATAGTGCTAGAGAAATACGGGAGGTTCAATTATTGTCAAGTTCACTTTCCCTAATGCAGCTAGAGGCTTTCTGGAATTTTCTAGGGAGCTCTGTTGGCTTTCCCTGTGATTTTAAGTCAACAACGGATAAAGTGCATAGGAAGGAATCGACCACAGCTCCTATCGCCAAAATAGAATTGCAGGAACCCAGCCAGGAGGAAAGCTAGGAGCGGGCTGCACGCCACCGCCCTGAGGTGCTGCTAACCCCACCGCCCCCTCTGCCTTCCTAGGATGGCCAAGTTGGCCACATTGGAAATATCTCCAGCCAGCCATGGCCTTTTAGTGCTCAGTGCCAGTTGGAGTCACTGAAATGTGGAGCAAATTATTCTGTAAAGTGAGGTTATTAGTCAACCTCCAAATCTTCTGCATCTTTTAGAAAAGAAAGAAAGAGAGGTTAAGTGTGTGTGTCTGGAGAGAAAGAAGGAGCAGGAGGAGAGGGAAGGGACGGAGGGAGGGAGGAAGGGAGGAAAAAGGAAGGAAGAGAAAAGAGAGAGAAAGCAAGCGCATAGCTCTGCCCGCTGGTTTCCCCGATGCAATCTGCTCTGCCTGGGGATGACTGTCTTGCAGGAACATCTGGCGTCATCATGGCCCTTCTGCTACACCAGAGAAGAGATGATTTCTGGATAGGAACCCAACGTGGGGGCACACGATAAGCCCACCAAAGGGAATGGCAGGCTTTTCTAATTTATTGTGCCAGATGAGAGAATTTAGAGATTTAAGGCTAAGTCTCCATCGCAATGTCAAGGTGGGGGTCCTCAGGATTCTCCCCGCCCACATAAGCAGAAGCCCCATCTGTTCTGGGAAAGACTCTGACCACGGGAAACAAGCCCACATCCTCTGTTTTGTGTGTGCACTTGAAAGAATAGGTCTCAGGCACTTCGGAGACGTCAGTCAGTCGGGGTGAAGTCTCGTCTTCTAGACTTGGTCAAGCCATTTACAACTGAGATCTTCTTCTGTAGCTACTGATGATTACTAACGGTCTGAAAAGAGTCACCTACAGGGCAGACTGACATCCAGTTCGCCTGCAGCAGAACCAAGCTGATTCGAGGAGAACACTGCAGTCTACAACTGACCGTTTACTCTCACGGTTCATTTAGAGTTCACTTCCATCTCAACAGGTCCTGGGCAAATTCTGAAATTATTTCTGTGATGCCTTGATTTCCTTTTATAAGGAAGGACACTGCAAGTTCAGAGTACCTCTAGGAATATAATGTATAAAAAGATAATAATCAGAAAATATATCAGCATCATTACCAGGAGCAATAGCAGTCACTCCCTGTGCATACAGAAAAGATGGTTTTACACCAAAAAGGCAGCTGAAAGAAATGATCTTTCCTTTTTTGATGACTTTTAAAAAATGAAACAATTACAGGATTTTTAGAAGCCATCACATGCTGATTGCCAAGAAATTTATACAACAGTTATTTTAAATTAGGGGGAAAAAAATCTCCAGCTTTTATGCGTTAAAAACTCTGTTTATTGGGGACATAAGACCAGAAACTCTCATTTTACCGAAGCCTATAACATAGACTCAGCAATTAACCTTTTAACAGTGAAACCAGAACATTCCTTCTAAGTTCTAGGATTCAAGGAGAATCTAAACATTTTTCCCCAATATCTTTTTATGACAGACAAATTCTGGTTCAGTGAAAGTGCACTGCGTTACAAGACAACATTCAAACACAAGGGAGAAATATTTTTTAAACTATTTATCATCCTACAGGGTCTTAATTTTCTGCTGACTGTTATAACTTGAGAATAGAGGGCCTCACTCTAGGCGGGGGGAAAGCTATTTATGAATAGTTGGTGATTTGGAGCAGCTGCTCTTCACTATATATCATCCTTTTTTGATAACCACATTTTCACCAAAAGCTACGGCTAATAAGCATGTGTGTACTAACCAGACTGCAGCAGAGCTGTTGCCTTGAAAGAAAGATGTCAAATAAAAAACCTTTTAGGTTTAGGTATCCTTGAGTTTCTTCATTATAGGTGAATAATAAATCTGAAAACCTGTTGCTTCTTGGAAATCTAATGTTACCAACAGATAAGAATACTGTCAGGTAGTTTCTATGCAGCTTTCTCTCTGGGCTAAAACGAAAAGCATCTTCTGTGAGAGGTTGCATCCCCATGGGAATTAGAAATGCTTTCATTCAATCCATACAAACCAGATGAAAATATCTGGGCTGTACTGGAAATATTCCCCTACCAAGCCGGAGACCAGGTGGTACTGGCATTGGACTTAGGAACTTGAGATTAAGAAAGGAAAGCAATTTTGAATTTGCATGGGCTGTTCCTAGCCATCCAGACGAAAAGGAGGTAAGCAAAATACTTTCTCTCAAAATAGTTATGATTAAAAATGACTAAGTCAGTTTGCCATGGTGTACATCTAGAGGTGAAAATGTCAAGAAATCCTTTAACCTAATACTATTTTATTAACACTTAACTGGGAGATGGGTGATATCTATCACATTAAAGACTCGACCAACAGGCAGAATAATTTCACAGATTATACATCAGAACCAACACAAACAGTAGGGGAATGGATCAGCTGCCAAAGTACCAAAATGAAAGTGACCCCTAAGTGTGTTAGCAAATACATTTTATGATAACTGCTGGTGGGCGTGTAGCTGGAAGCCCTCAAATGGTGCAGGGCAACCTGGCAATATATTCTAAAAGTCTTAAACACACGTATAGATTTTGACCTTGGAATTTCCAGGAAACCTTCAGATTTCTTCGATGATGTCCACTGCAGCCTAAAAATTCAACATCAGGATAATGTTTCAAGAAATGTCTGACAACGAAGGGAAGAAGGAAAATGATTCAAGGGAAGAGCCACCACGTAGCCATTTAGAGTAACGCAACAGAAGAATATCTGAAGTCATGAGGAACTCTCATGACAACTGTGGGGGAAAAGGCAGGGCACAAAACAATTTTGACTGTATGGTCCCAATTTGGTTTAAAAATATATAAAAACATTAAAAGGATATACAGTATATAGAAATAATACTTGCGACCATCTTTGGGTGATGCGATGATGCTTAATTCTTGTTTGTTTCTCTTCTGCTTTCTTGTAATTTTCAAATCTCTAGGATAGTAAACATATATTAGTCTTTAGTCAAAAAATAATAATAAACATTAATATCAGTGAGGCATAACAAACAGACCAGATGTTCCAAATGCTTATCTGTCCCCCACCATGAACAGCTCCAAGGTCCCCATGCCATGCGTCTAACACCGAGCCTGTATTGCCTGCATGTGTGAATGACGTACACGGGTGCTGGGATCTCGCAGGCCGTGTGCAGCGCAGTGACGGTGTGGTACAAGGGGCCAGTGGTTCAGGGACAAGGCTGAGGCAGCTCAGGATAGGCCTGATTACAAGCTTATTTCTACTTTTACTCCAGTTATTTTTCAAGTGTACAAATATGCTCGATCTAGTTTTCAAGTATCAGTTGTTTTGTTTAAAAATCCCTCCCAAGGAACACTGATAAGACTGAGCCCCTAGCAGTCCATTGGTATTACAGCCACAAGACTTCTATCACTTAGAAGCTTCTCAAAAGAATGGTCATCTATTTCACAGGCTCTTCATTTAGTATTCAAACTTTAAAACAAAACAGAACAAAATGAGTTCCAGGCGATGATTCTGGATCTGAGACATTGTTGCAGGCCCCCAACCCGAATCGCCCACACTCCCTCCACCACTGTCGAGCATTCATTCATTCATTTTCTTGTCCATAAACATCTGCGTCTGGGTCAGCACAGAAAATGCAGATCACTGAGGCCCAGCTCGCTAGAGACTAACAGGGCAGAAAGACACATACACAGACCATCATGAAATTATATAGAAGGTCACGTTCACCGGCATCTTCCTGTCGTGGTTCTTCAATAAGATGAAATCTTTGAAAACGAGTAGTAATTAGCTTCCTCCTGCATACAGGGTGGTAGGAAAGAACTGATAAGCAGACTTACGGAGTATGTACTTAGACTTGTATTTTGGGTTCAGAATCGAAGTTTATATTTAACCGTTTCAAATAAAACATGAAATATAGTAAGATCATGGCCTCTTCACATTAATGACTATGGTATGATCACTTAGCACAAAATTATAGGTTTTTCAGAAACCTTAAAAATATATTAGGCTTTTTCTTTCCCCAAGTGCAAATGTATTACTTTGTGAACAGTACTTTGAAACCTACCAACAGAATGGCAGGTGGATTGGACTGTTGGAATTCGTGCCCTTGTAACATTAAGAAGGAAGAACAGTCTGCCAGCATCACGCTGCTGCACCGGCCTGGAGCCCACCACTCTGCCAGGCTCCGGGAGGCGACATGATGGGAAAACCTCCACAACTTCGAGGGCATTACAATCTGACCAGGGGTACACAATACGTACATGGGGAAAGGAGGAAAAGCAGAGAACACCAGGAGTGCTAGCATGACTGGAGCGGGTGGGTAAAGACGGAGGGCTTCCTGTGGCAAGTGAGACTTAAGGCAATGATTCAAAGCAAGGGGTGGGCAGTGGCTCCACCTGCAGACACATGCATAAAGGAACCACATAGGACAAGCTTCCAGCGTGTCACCTTCCGGCGAAAATTGTTAATGTGCCGTGGCGAAATTGTGTCAGCTCCCCTTTCCACCATCCCACACACACTCACAGGACTCACGATGATAGACCTGACATCGGAGGATATTCGGTCCTGCAAAAGTATCTTTACAGCTCCTGCTTTTAAGCCTTTGCGATCTGTGCCCACACTGCTCTTCAGTTCCATGTTTACCTTCTTCAAAGATGCAGCTTAAATCCCACTTGTCTGTAATGCTACCTCTGCCACTGTGGCACCACAACAAGCCCGCACAGCAGCACAATGCTGGTTTGCACCTTACCCAAGGTGTCTGGTTTTCCTGCGCCCCTGACGATCCCCACAGGTGTCATGGTGACATGAGGAGGGCACAGTCCATCCCAGTTTTGTAACAGACTATATCACATTGAGCCTCAGGGGTCAGGCGAGCGAGGCTGGCTGCCAAGCCACACAGCCGCTGAGCAGGTGGGACAGTTCTAGAACCTGGAGCTGCACCAGCCAGGTGCACTTTCCCACACTGTCTCGGGCATTTTGCACTGGTGGCATTGCTACTTCTCCAGGTACAGGGGACCTTCCCCTCTGAACCCTGCAGGAGACAAACGGTCATATCATTTACTTTGTGTCCCCAGAAGCAATGAACATTCACTGCCTAAAATATCCACCCTATCAAAATTAATATTCAAATGATATAGCACAATACATGTAGGTGTATTTGTATATAATCTGTTGACTTGGGTTCCTTACTCAAACGGTGTATTATTAATTTCTGAATTTAGAAAAAAAGCAGAATTCTGGATACCATCATAACTTACTCTCCATTCCCTAATACAGTTTTGAGAAAATCTAATTTGCAATAACGGGACCCTAAATTTTAAAAAATGCATCCCTTTTAGTGGGTATCTTTTTGGTGTGATATCTTTTAAAGTCTATGATTTGGAATTATTTATTACAAATTATGATCAGGATCAATCACACACAAAATGAACCGACAAGCAGATTTCCAGACACAGTGGGAATCACTTAGATTCTGAGAGGAAATGAGCTAGGGAGACAAACTTTGGGAAGAACGTTTAAATACTAAATGTTTAAGGAGTAAAGCAAAGACCGAGGAGAGCAAATTCAAGCACCAGCTTATACCAGCTGCAAATGACTCATTTGTCTTCGCTACAGGATGGCTTTCACTCTGTGCCTAAAGGCAGAAACAACCCTTACCTTTAATCCTGTTTGCCCCCGATAATGAAGAAATTCTGGATCTCACCTTATTGAAACCAGGAGAACGTTTTTGCTCTGGAAAGCAGGAAGCATGTCAATCTGCAACTTGAAAAATTAATAAGGCTTTTTATATATGCAAGAGAAGTCTACTCGCTTCAGAAATGAAGTGGCGGGAAAGTGCTGAGAAGAGGGCTAACCGCAGAGAATTAGAACAGATGATGTGTATAAGTCACAGTCGGTGGCCTTTCTTCTGCTCATCCTAGTCTTAAACATTTTATTTTTTCACACTCAGTGTTCTGACTTTAAACCAACACATGCTTATTTTTTTTTAATTGGGACATTACAGAAAACTAAAATTAAGAGGTGTATTTTCATAGAGGCCAGAGGTGAGGATCGGGGAGACTATTGAATTTACCTGCAACAGGTGTCCCAGAGGGAACTCCACTTTGTAGTCGTTCCATTCATCCTGACGCACAACCTCACCCCAGGGCGGGACCCCAGTCACTGTTTCTGAACCCTGGTGCGACAGAGAAAACCACCGTTATAGGTTCCTGCACCAATCTGCGACCCCATGGGAAAAGTAGACCTTTGGCTGGTTTTTGTCATCATGTCAACCCAGAGAAAGGCAATTTTTTTTGTTTGCTTGTTTATTTTTTGGCTAACCTGAGTATTGGTAAGTAATAGCAAGTAGTTTTTTAGTTGAACTCCCTGTTTTAAGTTTTTAGAATAGCCACGTTCCAGCTATAAAAGGAGTTCATTGTAGCTGGGACACTGACATAGGAAGGTACAAAAAAGGCTATCATGGAATCAAAAAACCAAGGACTTGTTTTAAAAGTGTTTGATTGTGGGGAGAGAAATGAGAACATCAAAATGAAAAATTAGCTGTAGTCAAAATCTCACAGATGCAAAAAGGAGCAGGAGAAATGGGGGGGGGGAGACATGACATGAAACAGAAAGAAAAACATCAGGCGACGGTGGGGGAAATCAGGGGAAAGTAAATTTTTTGTTATACTTTCATGGGAAGTTTGCATAAACAATAGTCAGCTGTCTTTAGATTTAAGATACGGTTAACAGGAAACATATTGTGGCCACGGTCATAAATACTTCCACCACTTCGGGGGAGCCCCCGGCCCCACCGCGCTGCCCACAGCACCGTGCTTCCCACCAGACCTGGGCCGGGTCCACGCCTGCCGGTGGAGGTCCAAGGAATCACTGTTCCTTCCGAGCCACAGCCAGGAGCGAAGGAATGTTCTGCAGCGTATGCACTCACAAGAAGGGACTAAAGCTTCCCATTCAGCTTTTAATCCTTGAACAACTTTTTGACGTTTCAAACACCGTACCTTTTTCCTGGATCCCTTTTGTAGTAGGGAAGACACAGTGCGGGGAAGAAGCAGCTGCTGCCTGGGAGCACGTTTCTAGGAGGCTACTTGGCTTAGACGCAGACATGAGCGAAGTGCTCAGCATTTCTGAAATCCTGTTTGAAGCCATCACACGAGGCCATGTCTTGCACAGCAGAGCCTACTGCAGATTTCAAAGGCTGCAAGGCCACCAAGACAAATGACAAGAGGAGGGACCCCTCACGAAATCCAGTAAATAGTATAAAAGCGGCATGAATTGTTTCGCTGAGGACTTGGTCTTGGGCAGGAGTCCGAATCCTGCCTTTAAGACAAAAATTGAGAACACAGGGTTGGAAATGATAAATGTCCTGAAAGAGAGGGAAAGAGGCCATACTTCTGTCAGGGCATGAACGTGGAAAGGAGTGTTGGGAGAAGCCCCTGTAAAAGGGAAGGTATTTGATCTGGACCATGAAAGATGGTTACATTTAGATATACGGAGATAGGAAGCAGGGGCTCACCTAACATATGGTAGGTATTACTATTAAGTCAACATAACACTTTCTTTCCAAGTATTGACAGTGTGACATAAGGAAAGATACACATGAAATAATATTAATGGTGCCCCTTTTCCACCTGTATTTTAAAATTCATCAGAACCATCCCATTAGCACCGAGTAAGTCCATTCATAAGCTTATGATCTTCACTGTACTGTCACACTAAGTAAGCCACCTACTTAGGGTAAGTTGAGAAACCCATTTTTTTCAGTTCCATGTTTATCCACATTTATCTAATCAATTTTATAAAATGCAATGGATGAACTGCTATATGCATACTCTGCAACTGAACAATTAAGTAAATGGATGGTGGGTGTTGGGGCCAGGTTTCTCATGTCATCTTTTTTTACAGAAAGCAGGAGGCTAGAATGATCCCTGGAGTAATGGATTAGCATGGACACATCAGTATGAACTCCCACTTAGCGTACTAGAGATACAGATGGTTACATATAGAACACACACAGACACACACACACACAGACACACACACACACACATGCCTCCTTGCTCTACCAGCTGAGAGGGTTTGAAAATAAGGGCTCTGTGGTAGCAGCGGACCTGCCTGCCATTAATACCATTCTCCAATAAAGGAAACCAGAGCTCTGGAGAAGTGCCCAGTTCTAAGCCAGGGGCAGGAAATACAAAACAAGCCTAGAGCATCTTACAGTGCCACAAGTCAGGAAGTGTTCAAAAGCTAATGAACAAACAGCCACAAGGACACGAGCATGTCAGAAAGCCGACTGAAAGGGAAATCCAAAGAAGCTGGAAAACTTTGAGGACTAAGAAAAGTAGTGAAGGACTATAACCTAGAGTGTAAAATAAATATTCACAAGTCTATAGTGATATGAATAAGTGATTGAATAAATAAATGGGGAAGAAGTGACAAATCTCCTCTACAGAAGAATTCCAAATAATCTGCTTACTCTGCCCTTAAAGAGATGGAGCATAACTCCTCACACCTTTAGTGTGAACATAGTCACCTTTTCCCCAAGATTGCAACAGAAACAGAGAAAAAGGAACTTTACCCTGAAGAACCTGATGCTCATGACCTCAAGCCAGGTGCTCAAGGCCAACACCAACAGTGATAAGTCACACAGATAGTATTTACTCTTGATATATGATGAGAATGGGCACTTTACCTCTGTGGTTTCCCCTCCCAGGAACACATAACTAACCTGCCTGATCAGGAGAAATGCATAGGACATACACAAACTGAGGGATGCTGTTCAAAATTCCTGAGCAGTACCTCTCGAGACTGTCAGGGTCGTGAAAAAAGAAAGTCTAAGAAACTGTTTCAGAGCAGAGGAGACATGATGGCTAAATGGAATATAGTATCCTGGATGGGCTCCTGGAACAGAAAAATGACCTAGGGACAACCTGAGGAAATCTGAACACAGTATTGCTTTAGTTCACAACCATGTGTCAATGCGGGTTCATCGATGGTGACAATATACCTCACAAAGGTACGGTGTGAAGAAAGGGAAAACTGGCCAACAGCCCCACAGGGAACTCTCTGTACTATCATCACAGTGAGTCTGGGACTCTACAACAGCTGTAAAGTGTTGGTTTTGAAATGCAACAAAAATGCTTTATTCTTCATTAGCTCTCTACAAAATATTCTGACTACTGAAATATTTAGGGAAATTCTAAGAATTGGTAGAGCAAAGGGCACATGTAAGAGATAACCTCTATTATGCCATTTGCCTGACCTCTCATGGGGCCAGTGGAAGCCCCATAATCTACCCAGCTGGGTCCCTTGGAAAGATGGAAGGAAACGTGGAAGGGAAATAAATGGGGAAAGGGCATCTTCTGTGTCCAAGGTCATGACTCCAGCCCTAAGAATCTTGAAACTGTCCCAGTCTGAATATCAATCCTTTGACATTCAACACAGATATCTTATGAACTGCCAACAAATAACATATGAAGGGAAAAAAGAAAAAAAAAACAAATAAACCCTGTCTTCTGCCACCCATTTAAGATTTGTTAACCTGTCACACGTCTTGTAACAATGACAGGTAAGGTGAAGTTGTGCAGGACGGACCCACTTCAACCTTCACAATCTAATGGCAAATGGGGAATGTTTGTGGAAGAGACGCAAGGATGAGATTTTTAAATGCAAGGATCACTGAGTTGTTATAACTTTAAAGGCGGTGCTTTTCAGGGAGAAATTTTTTCTCCACAATGTAAGTTATATATATATATAAGAATAGCAGGTGCTGGCTTGAAGCACAGATATAAAAAGGTTCAAGAATAATTACCCAGGTTAACAAATTCTCAACACATCATTAAAAGGGAGTCCAACTACATCTTCTTGCATGAAATCTTGTTTTGTTGCAATTTATAGATTGTAACAATATGGAGATCTTTGGTCTAATGCAGTACCAATCAACCATCTATCTACCTACCTTCCTATCTCTGAACGTTGCCAGTGATCTATCAGGCCTTTGATGTATCAGCTGGTGGTGATTTCTATACAGTTGTTGGGAGACCAAAGGCCTCTGTGCAGACCTGAGTGGCCCTGTGGATCCAGGGGGGTAGGGAAGATAAATATGAAATTTAAGATGCTAGGAATCAACTGTAGTTATATACATAAACATTATGTATGTGATTCCTTATATATCTTATTATACTCCATATAATATATGTAATACATATCGTTACATACATGATTGAGACCAGGAATGAGTCTGAACATTGACAAAAAAGCATGACAACAAAGAAAAAAACTAAAATTCTTGATTTTACATAGAGAAAAGAGGAATTCAAGTAAAATAAATATAAGGTAATAAAAAAGAAAAACAATACATGGTACTTTGCAACAAAGGAAGAGAACTAAGGGAGGCGTGAGGGAGGGAGACCCAGGAGGAACGTGAGGTGGGACCCGGAGCTCCCTAAGCAGCCCGTCTGGACGGTCACCCAGACAAGCCCAGGCCGGCTCAAGGAACACGATGGTCACTCCACTGAGCCCCGGACACTGGCCCCAAAGTCCTATTTCTGAAGGAAGAGGAAAGAATTAGTTCTTCACTGCACCTCTATAGCTCAGTTTGGCACTCTGAATTCCAAATTGACACGTCTGGCCTTACTTCTCTCATTTAACACATTCTATCTCCCTCTGATGCCTAACACCCTACTTCAAACGAAATTCTTTCAAGGAGATTCACCAAAAAACCCTACCCAGCCTATCTTGAGGGCAGGTGCCCGGATTTCTCTTGGAATTCCTATTCGGTGCGGTGTGCTCTAACAGCCACCACACACATATTCCATGTGTTCATGATTAACTGCTTGCTTGGCAGGCACAGTCTGGAGCCACTGGGCCCACAGAGGGGGAATATCACTAAATCCAAGTATTCCCACAGTGGGGATAAGATTTCACAGTTAAATAAATTATTAAAAGTCAGGTGAATAACTTCTTTCTATTATTCAGTGGCTCTCAATTTCACAGCTGTAACAGGCTCAGAGGCAAATAGTGAGCATTCTGCTTGGGCTTTTTTTATGGAGGAAAAAAAAATCCCACCACTCTAAACACTTAAAGAAAAGTTAAAACCATACCGTTTCCTTTGGAAAGAAAAGATTTTTATGAACTGTGACCATTCTCTCAAAGGAGTCGGAATCCTGCCTTCACACACTCTCTCCGTGTGTCTAGTTCCCTGGATCATTCTGGAAGGAACACACAATTACCTTGAGCACAGCAGCTTTGTTCCTAGTGGAAAACTCACAAAACACTCCCAGTATTCTTGTTGTTCCTAACGTCAGGCTGGAAAAATGAAGTGTCCATAAGGAGACAGTTTAAAATATTTATAGACAAACTTACACAACTAAAATAAGACTCATCCTTTGAAGTAGTCACCTTGAATTTTCTCCACTCTTATCCAAATAGCATTGTGATTGTTCAGAACAGATCTGGGGAGTCCGCTTTGGGTATTGCTTTTCCAAAAAAATCAGGCTCAACTCTGTAACTCCATATTATGCTTTACTAATAATGCTGCCCCCTAGCTTAATCATTTGCTTGACAGCAGATCACTTTTGGTTTGGGGAAAAAAAAAAAAAGACTGTTCTCCAGGGACAAAGACTGCCACACTGAGAAAAGCTGAAAGAATGTGTCATAGATTCTGAAGGCAATTAAACATGGAGGCATTCCAAACTTGTGCAAGGGCCTTATTAGAATATGCAAATAGCCTCTGGGCCATTTACTGGGGAGATCACCTTTATTGGGGAGACAGAAATTGTGATGAGTCCTAACAAAACAAAAAAACCTACCACATCACTTTACAACTTCATATAGAAAACTTAATTATATGCATCTCAAAACCTTAATCTTTTATATTGGAATAGCTAGCTAACAATGGGATTTTTTCCCCAACATTCCTGGAAAAAAGATTTTGATCAGAAATTTCATTTTCAGTTGTTTTAACCCAAAAGCTCCACTAGCAATAACGATTTGTTATGGTATCATATGACTGAGGAGAGAAATAAACTCATCTCACCTAAAGTACTTTCTCTGAAGTACCAAAAAAAAAAATCCACTTAGACATATAACCAAATGTTATTTAATATCTTAAAAAGTAACACAATCCAAAATGGATATTTCACACAACACTACATAAACAACATGAACACAATATTACCATATGGAGGGACTTTCAAATATAGACTTACAAAAATCCCTGTGCTTTTTTTTCTTTTTAAGTTATTATACTAAGCATGACAAGTAATCATCATTTACAATATGGTACGCTGACACGATAAAAACCATGTTACAAATGGGCTGTTATAAATCAGTAACATTAGGGAAGACATTTCATGAACTGTAATTATTTCATACGAAATACTATACAATATAAACAGAACATCCATCCTGGATGACCTTTACAGCAACCAGGGACCAAGTCATTTAAAATTTTTTTTCAGTGCAAACACATTTTACCCAAGGCAGTCTTGGCTGCTAACATAGACTAAATCCCACTTGCACTTCTGGATTCATTTACCCTAATGCAATAGTCACATTCAGTCACTCAGAGAAAGATACCTGCAGAATTATGATCCTTTTAAACTGAACGCTGAAATTTCATTCTCTTCTAGAAAGTAGTATCTATGTCAACTACTCTAAGGACCTTAATTGGTAGCTGTCAATACTTACAAGAGGGTGACCCTAGGACAGCTCTAGTCCTAACCCACCATGTGTGCACACCACCACACACGATTTGCCCTTCCAATGTGGGAACTGGGGTGGAGTGTTGGTGTCTAGGTGGGTAAATGAGGCAGGGAGGAAGGACTTTGGGGGAAAGCAAGGTGAGGAGCTGCTGAGTGAGCTTCATGATGGATTTCCGTAACTGCAGAGGATTGATGGTGGCGACCTCAGGTCTGGTACCTCTTTCTGGAGCAGGGGAACAGGAGTGCCAAGAGCAGCCTTTGGACAGGGAGGTAGGCAGCTGTACATGGACCAGCCAAGCTTCTAGCCTCACATTTGCTTCCAGGGTCACTGCTGCCTCACTCAGGAAACACCGCCCCCTTCCCTGGTTGGCAGGTGTGTGTGTGTGTGTGTGTGTGTGTGTGTGCGTGTGTTCACATTTGAAGCCAATAATGAGCAATTAGAGCCATATAGCTGATAACATACAATCTTAAGAAGGTTTAGTCCCTCTTGAGACTTGAAGAATTCTGAACCTTGCAAATCAGCAACTGTAAGTCAGAGAACAACTGTAAAAACACAGGATTATGTGTTAGAGGAGTAATCACTGGGGAATCTCTCTTGGGAAAGCTGCTGCGACCGTGGACACGGAGATTAACTCAGTCAGGGAGATGCCAATGTCCATTTCAAACATACCAGGATATTTAATGATGAATTTTTTCATATATGTAATTTAGGAAATGTCTGCTAAATAAACATCTATGGGAAAATACTGAATGTATCCTTAGTGTTCTAAAACCTTCTGGGTCAGTGATGGAGTGACAGCTGATTCTTTTATCTTACTTGGCAAAGACCAGACGAATAGTAATCTCTTTCCTGCCCATATTTTACTAAACCACAGCAAAACAATGCTTTCCATGGCTTCTGCATGCATTTTTCCTGTGTTTTAGCACCCTAGAGCCCTAAATGTGTGCAGAAGAGTTACTCTGGAACAAAAGAGAATATAAGCAGGATGGAACTGAGGTTGGGGAGGGGAGGGAAGGGCTCACTTCCACTGGGTTCCCTCCTGTGTGACAGCGGCCACGGCTGAGTCTGCCACTGGCCAGTAACAGTCACAGAGAAGGCCCCACCAAGAATCTCATGTCTCCTAATCTGAGAAAAGACTTAGAACTACATCAACTCCCTAGGAAATCCAGATTCTTCCAAGTGGGGCTCAATATATTGTACTGAATTCCTCCTGTGCTAAGAAGCACTGTGAAGGGTACTTACTTGATAAAGTTTTTAATTAAAATTTCTGTTTCAGCACCTCCCACTGTCAGGAACAGTCATGTTCCTGAAAGATGGTATTTTAGCACAGGAATTCTAGAAGCCGGTAGGAAACTGTAAACAAGGGTGTACGTCTAGGTCTACCTCGGACGCAATGGCATCTGGGTGGATTCGGTAAAATTCCAAACACCCTGAACTTTTTGAATAAAAATGGACAAAGGTGTAAAGTTGTATTTGTTTTCTTTGACTTTATTAGCACACATCAGAAAAATAGCATTGTACTGAGTAATTTCTCATGACGGTCTATGAAACAGATAGAAAATGGATCACGGATAGCTGCCACTGTGTTTCTGGGTAATCTGAAGTCACTCCTCGGTTATTTCATTCCAAGTATGGGTGTTACAAGTATGACCTGCTCCTGGTTTTTGTGAATCTGAATGCTTTGGGAAGCACCCTGGGATCCCAAAAGGAACTTGCACAAGCCACTGTAGGTTGTTGGCTTGTAATTAAGCTCTCAGACTGCCCTCATTATAGAGGTGAGACTTTTCAAAATATGATCCCTTACTGTATTGTGAGCAGTATGCCTATCATTTAAAAGCTTTATTTTCAAGTACACTTTGTGGTGATAAGTGGTTTATCCTGGGTGGAACTCAGCAAAGCTGTGCCGACCTAAAAAACAGACCAATACTTTCGTTTTCATGACGCAGACTTCTTCTCCCGATGATGACTGCGATGTCATTTACATTTACATGTTAGAAGTGCTGGCTGGGTTATGAGAAAGGGGGATTTGGGAACAGCTGGTGTGCAGATCACTGTTACTCCAGATTAACTTCCAATTTATGCTTCCTGAACGTGAGCTTCGCAACATCAGAGAAGCAGTAATTTGTTATTTTTATCCAGTTAACTGTGTTTCAGCTCTTTGTTTTCTCTAGTTGATGGCACCCCCCCCGCCCTGCCCTTTTCATATGCTCATTAAAGCCCCCTGAGACGTGCAAAATATATAAAGTGGAATACAAATTATTTAACAAGAAAACGGTGACTATGCAGCACAGCTCTTTGACTTAAAATGACGTTTGGGCTTGATACGGTGGCGTGGAAGTGAAGGCAGACAGGTCCAAAGTGCTCCCAAGGTTGCAGCCCAAATTTCTTGTGTGTCTTCTGCTACTGAAAACCTAAAATTCAAATCAGATATTTGCAGGAGTAAATAGCTAGCTAAATTATGTTTACCAATTGGCTCTTCAGCAGGAAGAACTATCTCAGCAGGAAGAGGGTGTTGGCAGGTGGGGGGCAAGGTGGCGGGTGGGGGACGACGGGAAATTTAAAATTCCTTTCACTGGGAAAATCAAGTGCGCTTTTGTGGGATAGAGAAGAGAGACAGGTTTACATCTGAAGTGAAATCATGCCGTAAAAGGAAACCACGGCATTGGAAAAGTCATGAGTCCACATAGGCAATCACTGACAGACACACACACAACACCACGGCCTAATGGTTAAGAAAGGTTTAAACTTGGCTTTTCTGAACAATACACTTTAACGCACTGCTGCCGCTTCATCAAATTTATGGAGGTAGTTATATGTAAAAATAAAAATTACCATAAAGTAATATGCTGTATCATACTAATACATACGTGTGCAAAATGCCAACAGATGGGTTGACCCTTTGAAGTTGAACGCTACACAGAGATTCAACCAGATTCAGTTCTGTAAACCTTTTCAGTTGATAAACTCTAAGTGAAGACTAGATAAGCAGCCGTTTAACACAAAGCTATCATTTTGGTGGAAGAAAAGGATGTTGGCCAAGCTTGGAGCTGGCAGAGCGCTGGGTCACAGAGAACCTCACGGCCACCACCTTGGGCCACATTTGGAATGAGCTCCCTGCCACCGCTCCTCCCCTATTCAAGAATCCCAGTTAGATTCAGAGGGGTATTTCTACAAGGAACGCCTGTTTCCACCGTATCATCTTTAAAGTCTGTATTTCTACACTAATGGCTGCTGGTCTAAGGGAGTTTTTTTTTTTTAATTTTAAATCATGTACCCCATAGCATCAGGCAAATAATGTACACATTTTATTTGAATAATATCTTCTGTAAACCTATTTCCTCTGAAATACTGATAAATTTGTATTTTAAAGCTTCTCTTAAAGGTAATGCTTTCCTTTCCTATTCACACAGCATTTGATTATTATAATGGCTACTTTCAGATGACCAACTAGAGGCTGGTGCATTGTTTGAATGGTTATATTATTTATGAACTGATAGTATATACGATAAACATTTGAGAGCAGGTTTTCGGAAAAAACGAATTTAGAAGAATTTAGTAAATGTATGGTATACAGCTCCCCAAGGAAACAGATTCTATAAATTATCTTTCAAATACATTATTAAGCAATGAGACAAATAGTGTATTTGTGGGCAATCAAGACATGCCTAGGAGGAAATATGGCATGAAATTGAAAGTCAACTGACTTAAGCATTTTAGTAATGTGGGAGTTTACCAAGAAATGTGCTTACAATTCACTGTAAGGAAAAAAAGGAAATTATTACTAAACTTGACAAGTCCAGTTTGACCCTGCAACTTTCAAACATCTGAAAAAGCATGAGGGAGGCTCCAAATGTTTCAAGAATCAGTCTGACTATGGATATGACTGCATTCTTTAAGCAGATTGCTAGCGATTGAGCCTAATACTGAAGCAGAAGTGATTCACCAATATTATGCCAATTATGGAAATCTGAGACAAAAAAATTTTTATATTTATTTTTGGATATATATTTCATGGTATATGGCCCCAAATATCACGTGCCACTAAACTAAATAAAACTTTTTGTCAGACCATTTACTTGTCATGTATGACCCTTTTGCAAATAATTTTCCATGATCTACAGATTTATTCCATTTTTCTCATACGATAAAATACAGAAACTGAAATGTCTCTTTCCTATGAGGTGGAAGCTTGAGTATTTGCAATCCCTTTGCTGCTTGCTGAGTGTCTTCTTTGTAATCCAACATGACATTGTAAAGACCAAAGCAAACTGCTAACAAACCACTTTGAAATAAATTGGGCTGCTAACTATACATCCATCTAAAAATGCCTCCTGAAATTGGTTACAAAGTATCTGTAAACATTACTCTGGCATAGCTCATGGATGCATAATCATTACTCTGGTAAACTGTAGGGGAGTACAAGTCAGGATTATACCATACTTGCAGAATGAGCACATTCTGTTGTTAATTACATGGGCACATGTATATTTCTAATCAAAAATTATTTTAAAGTTTTCTCTATAGATATCTTCCCAGGAATAAAAGGCCTGAAGTTCAACTCTCCCTAAATTTGCTCTTTCCTATAACCACTAAAAATTATCTCCCACAGCCTAATTTAGGCATTCTATTTAAAACTACATAAAATAGATTAATGTCCTTCCATTAGAAAGAATAACATCCTCAGGCCATACTCTTCATTTGTATCACAAAGAACATTTTGCTTTTAAACAAACTAATTATTGTTATCTATTATAGTAAGATAGGATCGTTTATCACAAGGAGGAAATGATCTTCCTTAAATATTGATTAACATCTTTGAAAAGTCCACATTACCTCTTCCATCACTTAGTGTTTCCCTTCCTTTGTCCACTCCAGATTCAAAGGCCTATATTCCTGTTGGTGATTGTGGAAGGTTAAAAATTCAGACAAGCATCTGTGATGCTTAAAAACAAAATCCTGAAAAACCAACCCTCCCAGTACCTTGGTCACGACCCCTTCTGACACACTTCCATGGGCTTCTGCAAAATTGTGTCCCGAAAACTCACAGTGAAAAATGACTGGTGCATAAACAATTCACACACAAAGGGCTGGGGTCCCTTCTGGTCAGTTGGGCAGCAATTTCCCTCAAGGTGGACCCTTGTATTTGACATTTTGTGGTGGCTGAGTCTGCTTGTTTCTGTTTGTTTTGGAAGTGTCAAGGATCAGTTCTGTGGCACCATCGGGCCACAGACGGGGAGCAACACGCATCTGTGGCATTTAAAAATGGGATTGGCAACTGCATGACATTGAAAATGCGTATTACACTTACAGTGTCTAGACTTTCCTACGTGTGCTCAGTTACAATTAGTGAAGCAAAAGTGTACATGTCACCCCTACTACTATCCTGTTGCTACAGAGCCATAAATGTGAAAAGCAATACGCGGAAATAAAGATTTTTTTCGCCCTAGCCTACTTAGCAGCACAGTTTAAGTAAACACGAAAACTGTGATGGAGAAGCTTGTCTTTCCCAAGATGTAAACATCAGTCCCAGTGTCGTAAACTTGGCTGTATCACACGAGACAGGAGATTGGAGGCAGAATGACTGTCACACACTAGTAACAGAAGCCTGCAAGCAGTTGGAAGGTTTCTGTAGTTTCTCAGCGTCATTTGCCGGGGGGTCCGTACTTGCTCGGAAGTTGAAGGCTGGGCCAGCTCCACCGTGGACCGGGCTCAGGGTAGGGTTCTGACGACGGTTACTTTCAACAATGCTGGATGTGTTGGAAGCCAGGCTCTCCCGAGTGCTAAAAGAGTAAAAAGGTTTTGTTTTGTTTTGTCTTTAACATAAATAATTATATATTGAGCCCCAGAGGAAGAGCAAATGATGCAGTTAATGGATTTCCTCTGTTGGTTCATAATGTCACATACATATACCATCGTGTACTGATTATTCACATATGCTCGTCCAACAAGATTCCAGAAACTTTCCCAAGACATGTTCTAATTGACAGCGCATGGAATAAAGGGTTTTTATACAGCTAAATGCACTTGAAATGTCCCCCGTTCTTTTCACATGCAAGGAAACTACCTCAAAATTGGATGTGATAGATAGCTATCACATTCGTTTTTTAAAAGGATCATAAATATATGTTTGTAATGAATAATTTCACTTCAGGCTGGAAATTTGTTGATATAACTGCTTTTGAATGTTACCCTAATGAGTCTGTTTTCATTCTTGATTAGCAGAGTTGACTTTGGTGGACTCCAAACATGTCACTAACTCATTTGCCACCCTGATGGGAATAAAATCCTTTTTAAACATGTCATTCCTCTGTTTCAAATGTGAATACTTTAGTGAAAATATTTTATATTTACAGATAAGGAATCTTCAGTTTTTTCCCCATTCATTTGTGACGTTTACATTTACCTCCCCTACCCTACCACCAATACCACTTTAGTAGAAATATTTTATTTTTTGAAGGATTCTTATAGAGATGATCTAAAGGCTTTTGTATTTTGATTTCTCTTTCAATTTTTCTAAGTTAGAAATACTTGAATCTGTTTTACTGCTCCAAGGGGTTTAGGACATTTGACATTTCAAACGTGTAAGGCAATAGCAGAAATAAGATCACCTGGCCTGATCGATGGGAACTGAATGGGTTTCATGTTCGAGGTCCTCGAAATGGTTATAAACACTGAGTTTACAAAGAGATTGAAGAAAACATAATGATGCTCAAAACACCCACCTTACTGGGTAGCTTCAAGGTTTATAAAATATTCTGTGAGAGCTGGTCCCCACAAGTGATGTAAGCCTGCTGCAGCCAGGCCACAGGCGACACTAGCACGGTAGGCATCTCCACCGCCTCTTTCAGTCCCATCCTAAGCTGACAGCAATTTGGTCTGCACCCTATCCATGGTTTCCCCCCATCTGAAAGTAGTGCATTCCTATGCAACCTTGGTAAGCTGAGAAGGCGTCAAGTGTTAAGTTAGTAAAAGCCTCTGTGGCACGAACGTAGGTCTTTCATAAAATCCTAGTGGCGGAATGTAAAGGAAAGCAGGCAGTGCCTGTACCATCTTTGCCTAACAGGTCATTTCATCCTGAGCTTGTGGGGCCAAGAGTCGATGGATCAAAAGGGAATTTGTTCATCCACTACCAAAAAGACAACCGGACCTTTCCTGACTACAGGTGAGGTTACTTCCAGAAGGTTAATATGTCTATAGAAGGAAGTCAGGTTCTTCCATTCCGCTTATGGTAGATCTGGGCATACCTAAAAATACTTCAGAACGCCATCCCCAAAGGGATGGAAAGTGCTAGACCTGCCTACTTACCTGCCTTACACCTTCCTAAGAAAATTCACCTGTGGTGCCAGCACTACAACTGGGGGGGAAGGAAGAAGGGCAGAAGCATGGGGGAGCCCATGCGTTTCATGACATGTCCCCCTACAGTTTCATCCTTAGTCATGACAGTCACTCCTTACAGTTACATCCTCATCTCTAAATGACTCCATTGACTCCGTCGCCCCACGTCTCTAAGAAGACCTCCTCATATCTGAAAAGGGGGAGAGTTATGTTGTGATTTACCTACTCAGAGAGGAAAGAAGAGATAAACATTGGGTAAGATTTTGTACACTAAGAAGCTAGACAAATGCAAATTATTTGTCTGGCCTCTGAATTAAGTAATTGCTGTGGGTTGGCATGGGAATCTGTGTATTATGGCTTGGGAATCTTTGTATTACCAATACTATCTTTTCGATGGGAAAATTCATTTTAAGGTCCAAAGGACCATTTTTAAACCAGCTTTTGAGGCAGTCTTAATATTTAATCAGTACCTGCTAGACGCCAGGCACTGTGCCATGCACTGTACACACACATCCCGACCGTCGATCACCCAAGGTGGGGGCTGTCTGTGCTCTAGGAGGCTTCTGACCGCCTTTGACCCTAGTCAGCTTATTAATAGTGATGAATATACGTGGTACTCCAGTTTCCGCAGAGGATGTATTCTGTCACTGCTGTGATAATGAGTGGGCATGCAGCATTCAGATTGAGGGCTCTGGATACAATGAAGAGAAAGTTAATGGAGATGGAGTACCAGTAAAAATGGTTCTCAAATGTACATGGGCTTACTTTTTTTTAAGAGAGCTAACAGACTGCAGCCCTAAAAGTAAGATTTCAGGATCTTACGAGCAGAAGTGAACCAAGCTGTTCGCCCCCGTGCACGGACGATCCTCCCCAGCACATGCTCATGGGTTACATTAAAGCAGACACATCCCGGCACCCTTTGGTCTCTCTGATTTTCAAATTATGCTTATCAACAAGTTTTTGGCCTCAGATTTGGAATAGCAGGCTTTTCTTGTCATGGCTGGTCATTTTGACTATTAGATATCATAGCCCAGTTTAAGTTTCTACCTTTTTCTTTCTCAATATCCTTCCATTCCCAACAAAAGGGACTGAAAATTTTTTGAAATGTGGCCGAACCTGATTTCAAAGCCAGCACTGAGAGCTAGAAGTGTGGAGATCACTTTTTTAGTCCTTTTTTTTTTTTTTAAAGTTGGGTGTTCGTTGCTCTTTGTGTATTTTTTACTGACAGGTCCAAATAAGTGGCCTGCTTTAGATTCCTGTAGCTCACTGCAGCGGGGAGGTGTCAACAATGATAATGCTGTTTGGCTGAAATACTCCTCATGCTGGAGAGTGAAATGCCCTGTAACTGAAATATTCTCCTCTGCAGACCATCCTCATGCATCAGAAAGGCAATTTAGTGAACTTACTGAGGGATGCAGAAAGTACAGTTTAAAAATAGGTATGGAAAATAAGTTTGTCCCCCAGCTTCTAACCAAAGGATATTAAATATGGAATGGGTAATATCAGGAATTGTTCTGTAGATTCTCTAACTGCATGGAATTTGTGGGTAATCTATGTATTCCTATAGAGAAAATCCTACCTAATAATAGTGGCCAGACACGTAGCTAATGTGAGAGGGCTGCCTTCACAGAATGACCTTTACCTTCCACCACGACAAAGCATATTAACTTTAAGTATATTATTAAATAAAGGAAAATAAACTTATTGCAAGAAATAATCCCATTCATAAATTATATAGTCTGTACCCCAAATGTAGAGATGATAGCATATATTCTGTGGACAGACTGGTTCAACTATTTCATGAATATTTCTGTTTATCTGCCCCCAAAACAAAACACTTTCAATATTATGCGGTGGTAGGTTTTTGAGTGAGGAGCCATTAAACTCCTCTCAACGTCTCCCTAGCAACTATCTCTGGAGGCTGCAGCTTTCCCCTGGGAGGCCCAGGACCAAGAGTGCAGCGTGAAGCCCTGGGAACTGTTGTGTGAAAAGCATTAGGCAGTGGGGTCTACATAGTAAGAAACCATAGAACATAGGGTAAGGAAATAATACAATATAAAGGTAAAGAAATAAAATAATAAGAAACCATCAAACAAAAGGCAAAGAAACCACACTTTCTATGAGGAACAGTTTTGAACATCTACCGTGAACTACAGACCTTCAGTTATGCTTATCTGGTATCCACTATTCGTAATTCAAGAGCGAAAAAAAGAAGCAGAAGAGGGAAATAGAAAAGGAAAGGGTCTATGAAGGAATTGGTAAATAAATTAATATTTGATTTGGGATAAAAAAATATTTAGCAAAAAATGACTTCTTAGAAAAGTCACATAAAAGGGCAACAGTTTCCAGTGCCACGGGTCCTTAGAGGGGTCTGTGAGGACTCCTGGAGGGACGGGCAGTGGGGACCTGGGGCTGCTGGTGTCCCACCGACTGACCAGAGTGCCATCTCTGTGGTTTGTTTAGACATCAGGCTTCCCACACATGTGTTCACTTGGGGAAAAAAAAAGGTTACATGATAAAAACCATCATCATCGTCATAAAAAACTAGCCCTTTAAGAAATAACAAAGGCCTACACTGGAACAAACAGATGAATGATTCCCAGTTCTGACTTTGGGATGCTCTGCCCCAAAATTATCCAGAGAGGTAGAGTGAAATGATCACAGCAGAACTCATTTTAATTCTTAATCATCAAAATAAATATATGAAGTACATAATCATATCTGGGTACTTGTGAAAATTATAAATATGGTAAAATCTTGGGAATCACTGTTAATGAGAAATGTTAATCTCTCAACAGTATTTCTGCATCTCAGAGTCACCAATCTGGAGTAGAATTTAGAAGGAGAATGAGGTCCCAAGTTGCTCTTTCAGGAGAAGGAAGAGATAAGGAGGAAAAAGGAAGTTGCACAGGATGTCTTGCTTTCTTAAGCCCTGAACCACCTCAGTGGGTTAGACATGACCATTTGGCGTTCACCCTCTCTGCTGTCAACCCT
This sequence comes from Smutsia gigantea, assembly GCA_032199065.1. Lineage (NCBI taxonomy): Eukaryota > Metazoa > Chordata > Mammalia > Pholidota > Manidae > Smutsia > Smutsia gigantea. The sequence continues at coordinate 116,376 of JAVSCE010006938.1, read as the reverse complement.
CTGCAGAATTACAGCACCCGCTGGAAAGAAGGGACTGGGATTAGAGTGCCTAAATGGGTTGCATCGATTCTGCAGGAGGAGAAAGAAAAGCTCTGGTGCGTGTGTTGATCTAAGGGAGCACAGGCCCTACCCTTTCCATGAGAGGAAAAAGACATTCGAGGTGTATGATCAAGCTTGGGGCAGGCCACATGGGAAATCGGGACCAAAATGGCAACACACTTCTGGATCCACTGGAAAGGTTCTGAGATCTGCTGTTACATGCTTATGAGAGGGACCCCATCCTTGAGTCAACCACTTTATTCCTGATCCCTTACTCCTGCCCCCTCACTGGCTACTCATTCTACTCAAAAAGTTACTATTTCTGAAGGACTCAAAAATCTCCTTCCTTTATCAGCATGGTGGCCGTATAAACGCAGAAGAAAAAATACTGGGCCATGTTGGTCTTAGATTGGACTGATGCAAGTTTGAGGGAAGAAGCCAACCCACCAGTCCAGATTGGTGCTCTCTACAGCTGCAGAAACATTTGTTTCAATTCCTGAAAAAGAAGTCAGAAACAGGTTGTTAACAACACAACTCACACGACTCTGAACCCGCATTCACAGAACTGAGACTGCGAAACTAGACCCGGTTTGAGGTATTTGCATAAAAGGCCCCAGGCCCCGGTAGGTGTGTGGGTGCACACAGGCGTCTCCCTACCGTGGGGAGTTGAATCCACTGTCCACCGTAATGCTGCTGCTGTCCATGCTGTCGAGACGCGCTGAGTGGGTGGCTCTCTGGCTGCTGCCATCGGTGTCTTTTGGGGTGAGGAGGGTGAGGTTCTTCTCAAATTTCCTCTGCAAGTCCCTTTCCTTCTCCCTCTCGAGGAGCCATTGCATGGTGCCCACATCATCTCTGTTTTTCTCCTCCTCTGTGTTTTTGTTTGCCCCTTCCTCAGAGTCATCATCATCAGAGACATTGTAATAGTCAAAAGAGCTTTCCTGGTTCCCCGCTGACTCCTGCTGACGCTGGGAAGTGGGCATGGCCGGCGCCACTGAGGTCCCCAGGGCCGGGTCCAGCTTCTCACCTCGGCCTGGCAGTGTGTCAGCAGGTGTCTTCTGGTGAGATTTGAGGAGGGACAAGCTTGATTTGTGATAGCTGTTTACAGACAAGGTGCCGTGAAGAGGTTTGAACAGTGTGTCTTTGCTGAATATCTCTTTCCTCTTGTCCAGGCTGCTGGGCTCAGCGCTGTGGTGCTGGACCAGGCGTCCATTGGCAATCCCTTCGGCCACCACACCCGAAGTGGCCGGGCCCCCACCCGGCCCTTTTGGCGACTCCTCCTTGTGCCCTACAGGCTCCCTGGAGGAATGTGGGGCCTGCCTATCAGACAGAGGCAGCTTTTTCACCCCTTCCACCAGGGTGAGAGTGTCATGGTCCTCTTTATTCTTTCCCAGAGGCGACGGCGCTGTGAGCACTGTCTCGCTGGAGGTGTTGCACTGGAAATAGTCATCTGTCGCTGTTTTCGCTGGACAGGAGTTGAGTTCATAGGACGCCAAAGTCTCGGGTGGTTTGCCTGGCTCCAAAAGGCCACACGCACTGGAAGGCTCCTTGTCACCACTGACTATTTCTGGAATGCACACCTCTTTATAGTTTGTGGATGAAATGTGGGCCCTTGGATGGCCAGCAGTTTGCGCAGGCCTCAAAGTACTGTCGTCGATGTAGGACTGGCTGGGCGTTTGGTCATCTGGGCTACAGCCTTCAGCCAGGTCTTCAGGCGTCCCCAGAGACGAAGCCCCCAGAGGGCCTTTGGAGTTATCCATTGATCTGGATCTCTCCTTGGCTTTGTTGGGTCTTTCATTCCTGGACCTTCGGTCCTGGGTATGGCTGTGGCTTCGGTGCACTTTCGAGTGGGAGCTTCCCCTGGAAGGTTCAGGAAAAGGCATCTCAGTTCTCCTTTTGGCCAATTCCCCAGACACATCCCATTCTGGGGTCATGGGGAAATGAGACTCAATCACGTTTGTGTTGCTATGCATGATGAAGTTATCTCCTTTGTGTTCAATGATGAAGCAGCCCTCCCTGGGTGCCCTGGTAAGAGGATCACAAAAGTCATACTCTCTCTCACCTGGGATATCCAGATGGGAACCATCTGAAGGGTCTCCTTTAGACACCCGTGTCTTGCTGTGTGACCGAGATTTTCCGTGGGACTTTCGATGGGTCCTACTCTTTTTGCTTCTTCCGCTGTGATGGGCGGAGGACCCAGCTTTGCTCCTGTGCGCCTTTTCTTCTTCAAGTTTCTTCATCAGTGCAGTGTGCCTCATGACATTTTCCACCGTCAAGTCTGGGTTGATACGCCGAATGATTTCCATCTCCACTTCCCTAGGGATCGTAGTTGGCGTGTCCTCGTCTCGCAGGGGCCACTCCTCAGGAGGAAACTGGGCAGAAAAATTGGCTAGCTGCTTGGTCTTGTCTTTCTTAAAACTTAGCCGGAATAGCTTCAGCCCAAATTTTTTGGACTGCTTTTCGTTATCTTTAGGTTTTGAGAGAGTTTCTGTCTTATAAGAAAAATTTACAGTACTTTTGCTCTTTTCAGTGGGTGGCACCTGGCAGAGTGAGGGGGGGCAGTAGGGGTCCTTGCAGTCCCTGGCAGGCTTCCTCTGCAGTGTTGATGCATGCATGCTGTGCACGTCTTCTCGGCAACAGTGGCAGGATTCGCAGTGGTTTCTGGGCAATGTCCTTTCCCTGACACAGCCTGAGGCAGAGGGCGTTATGGTTCCAGGTTGTGGAGAGGTACACTGAGACCTGTCAGGTATCCTCTCGTCCAAATGGTACCATTTACTGTTAGTTCTTATAAGGGAAGGAGTTATGAAATAAGTCTGTGGGGTCACGATGAAATAGCCATCTGGAGTTGGGTAGATTTTCCTCTCCCGGACCAGTGTGTTCAGCGTGTGCCGGAGGATTTCTTGGCTGGGGGTGGGAACACCTAAAACCGAAAGAGCAAAGCAGACTCATGAGAATAAAGAAGGAACATGTTGATTCCTGATTTTTCAGAATTTTCTATGGATTGAATGTTTGTGTGCCCCCAAGATTTGTGTATTCATGCCCTGATCCCCCAATATGATACATGAGGTGATGGGGCCTTCGGGAGGGGACCTGGTTTAGGCGAGGTCACGAGGGGGAGCGCCCATGACGTGTCCTCACAGTAGGAAGGGACAGAGCCCCCTCCCTGTGCCATGGGAGGACACACAGAAGGCTCTCACCAGATGGCCCGACTGTGGGAGCCTCGATTTGGGGCTTCCCATCCTCCAGGGTGGTGCGAAATAAATGTCTGGTGTTTACACCTCTCAGGCTATGGCATTTTGTTATGGCGGCCCACTGACTAAGACAAGGTCTTATAATTCTGTCAAACTTTCAAGTTTTATCACATGGCAATTAAGCAGGATTCAAAGGTGTAGTATGAATCCCATTTTTTCTCTGATAACTCATGATATCATTACTGATAGGTAAGACAATGTAAAAGCCAAGAAGACAGAGATGGAAGTCAGATGGAGCTAGACTGCTACTCTTGTTACAAAGCCTTTACTGAACTGAATCGTGAAAGACAGAATATTTTTAAAGGAGGGAAAAATGAAAAATGTTCACATGATCTAACTTCATTTAAAAGAAGGCATTTTCAGTACAAGCAGCTAGGGAAATAGGGTTGAAACAGCTATCTTAGTATTGAAAAACAAATATAACATATAGAAAGGCTACCATATACATTTGAGGCTATTTTATACACCTGTTTTCAAGATTAAGTTTAATCCACTTACTTTAATAAGTTGAAAATATTTTATTCAATTTATAAAGTTATGTATGTTATATGAAAGGGTAATTAGGCTTGACCACTGTTTATGACCCACCAATTCCGAAACCATCACCTTCGATTTTGAGAGTGACTCTGACATTGTGTAATTCAGGTGAGAAGTTTGTCCTTCTTGGCATGTCAGCAGGAAGGAGGTGGGTTTTTTTCTAAGGCATAACCAGAGAGCCCTAATAAATACACTAGTGAAAGCCTGGGTGCTCTATATCTGTCTGGTCACTAAGTCCAAAACTATCATAGTTGCTAGAAGAGAAATTCCAGAAGAAAATCATAGCTAGTCTTTGCACAGTGACTGATACTGTTTGCAAAGGGTTTTGTGTGCATGTTTATGACTTGTCTATCGTAAGACACAGAATTAAGGGTATACACTCTTAAGAGAGTATAAGCTCTCCAGGCAATGGCGCATTCACTTTATGTCTTGGGCATTCTCCATTCTTCAGGGCCAGCCTCACTAAGGATGATAATACTTAGAAGATTGATCTGAATGACACAGTTTGGAAATAGATCAGGTTGACTCATACTGCCAATATTCAACCGTGTCTGATCCACAAAAATGGCAACTTTATGTGGTTCAGCCTAACACAGTTGAGGAAATGTAATGCACAGACTGGAAGCTTGAGCTCCCGTGGCCAGACTGCTGGGTTCAAATCCCAGCTCTATCACTGTTAGCTGGTGTGAGTGGCTGAATCACGCATCCCCTGCCCCTGCGACTCCTCACACCATTCATGTCTAAATCCTAATCCCCAGCACAGAATGTGACCTTATGTGGAGAAAGGTCTTTATAGAAATAATCAAGTGAAAATGAGGTCATTAGGCCGGGTTCTTTTCCAGTAAGACTGGTGTCCTTCTAAAGGGGAAATTTGAACACAGCGACATGCACAACAAGAAGAAAATGTGAAGAAATGGCCATCTACCAACCAAGGAGAAGGGCCTGGAACAGATGCTGCCCTCACAGACCACACAAAGAATCAACCAGCTCTGCTGAGACCTCAGTTTTGGACTTCTAGCTCCCAGAACTGTACGACAATACGTTTCCATCGCTTCAGACACCTGCACTTTGTCATGGCTGCCCTAGAAAACGAATACAGCTGGTATTGCCTCAGGCAACTTACTTAACCTCTCTGAGCCCATCTCTGTTTACTGTCACCCAAATGTGGATAATAATAGTACCTACCCCTTCACAGTGTCGTTACGGGTTTAATGTATGTAGAACACTGCCTGAGACATAGTGAGTGCTCAGTGAATATTAGCTATTAATCTTCTCAACTTTGGGACAGGAAACCCAGATTACCTCCAAAGAACACTGTGTGGCATCCTAGAACAGTGGGGGTCAGCTAAGTGTAGGCTCCCCAAACCGTCCAAACTACATAAGTGGATATGAAAAGCATTAGAAATAGTGTGGGCGGGAGTCCATGAATCTGATGTTAACATCCACATCCATTTGGTTACCATCTTCAGAAGGTGCGCGGAGTGACCAGTGTCGAAAGGTCACACTGCTTTGGAATAATGTTATACTTAATACAATGAGTTCATTTGCAAGCTGCCCGGTTTTTCCTTTTGCTCTGAAGCTCTCCTCTTGAGAAATGAACATTGGTTTTTATGCAAATGATTCCAAGGCTGCTATAATAAGAATTCTTAAAAATTTTATGAGAGTTTCTGCACAAAACCAAAAGGAACTCCACCTGAATTAGTGCTAGAACCCAGCCCATACATACGCAATTCTGGAGAAATTGAAAACCTCAGTAAACAAAAATGCTTGTCCCTAAGAGAAGCAGCTTAGGAGAGCTTGTCGGCCCTCCAGTAAGCAGGGCTTTCTGCTGAACAATGTCAGGGACACCGCGCACACAAAAATCCAATTCCAAAAAAAAAAAAAAAATCCAATTCCCAAGATGTGGAGCTATTCACATCACAGCCTCATGAATGACACCCACTGGAACTGTGTGGCCCAGTAATCCAGATAACAAAAACCCGTACTTAAAAAGGACTGTATCTTACATGGTAGCACACTGTCAATCAATAGCGTACCAGAAAGTTTTCCAAAAGATGGCAAGGCTCCTTTATAAGAATTCATGATTGACTGGTTTGCTAGGCTGCTATAATAAAGGAAAGTTAAGGCATAATTCATGAGAATTGCTATTGCTATAAAACAAAAATTTAAGTATTACGGAATTTGCTGATTGTAGGCCTTCTAAGTCATGATCTTAGAAACTTTAGGAACTATACCAAGTCATGACTGCAATGTAATCATGTTTACTTACCATTCAGAATAAGTCTGTGAAGACTCCCAAATGAAGGAATAAAGAATTTCCAGAGAGAATTTATATCTAAAGTTCTTATGTCTTCAATTTCCAAGTATACTAGTCAAATAATGCTTAATTTGGAAAAACAAACTAAAAACATTCCCTTGTCCAGTCCATTTTCCATACTTCTACCAGTGCATTTTCAAAGTTTTAACTGAAAGTCACTGCTAGTTATGATTATTATTACTAAGACTAAGTATAATGACTGATATTGTCAATTGACTATGAAATCCAGGTTTCCACAAGCAATCTATAAGGCTCACTGAAAAAAAGAGATGTCTGTAATAGATATTTTCAGTGTTTGCATATTCCCCCACTTCCACATTCTATTCTCAAAGTTCATCCAGAATTCAGAGTTTTAGGGCTTAAAGAGGAAGGATAAGCTTTACATCCCAATAAGAGCTGAAACCTGACCTCTCCTTTTCCACAGCTTTACTTCTTCCAAAGCAAAAAAGATATTTAAAAACACTGAATGACAGCGAGCCGTTACTTAGACATATAGATAGATGGCCTCAAGCCTGCAAATCTGACAGTTGTCGGAACAGTGAGCACATGTACATGCTCCATCTGTTAAGTATTTTAGACCAAAAACTTCTAGAGGGCTTCTTTGGATCATTTCTTCTTGTTTGTGAAGAATACTAGCTGAGGTAGGAACTGATGTTAGGAGGGTGAACTGGAGACAGAACACCGAGTATGTAATGTGCACATTCCCTAGGAAACTCCACCATCAACTTCCAGCCCATAAACAGCCCTACAGGTCTAACTAGTTCTCCGAGAGTCAGCTTTCCTCCCAAGAAGATCCAACTGTACCAACTTAACAAGTATGAGTCCAATTTAAATGATTGTTCTGGACAGATGCATGAGGAGTTATTTAGAAAGCTGAGAGGCAAGAATTTATTCTTTTTAAACCTTTAAAAATATTCTTACTTCTGTAATGGAAACAGTTATACAAAAGTTGTTTTAAAAAATGCAACCAATATAGAAAGGCGATAAAGGGTTTAGGTTTTAGTATATCAGACATTTTTACTAGAAGACTTTTCAGTAAAAAATGGATGTCCAAACCATAGACTATTCACTAAAAACTGTCTTTAGAATATGGATGTCCAAAACAATAAGAGAGGCCAGAATCTAGACTATTTTATTTATAACATAAAAATTAAATAGGAGAGTTCAAATGTTTTAATAATATTCAGTTGGACTTCAGAACTTTATTTTCAAAAGTGAGATGTAAAAAAGTAAGTAGTCTTATCTTTAGAAAACAAAAAAATCTGAGTATATTTAAATCTCTTCAGTTTTAGCATCGTCACTGAAAATGTATTTTCAAATAAAATTTGAACAGTATTAAGTTTTCTAAATTGTTTTGTTCTCAAGTAGCTTAAAGGATGGCAAAAGAAAGGCAGAAAATTCAAGGAAGAAAAGGGGGAAGAGAGAGATGGAAGGAGGAAGACAGGAAGGCAAGCAGGAAACAAAATCTCATTTTATGAAATACTAGTTTAAAATATGGAGCTACTACTGAAAAAAGTTTTAAATAATTACCACCATGTCCTAAACAGGGGGTTTATGTAACTATTTTAGGCTTTGTGACCCATATGATCAAGTGGCAACTAGTAAATGAGTTATAAACAGCCAAGGATTATACATAAGCAAACAGGTGTGGCTGTGTTCCAATAAAACTTTATTTACAAAAACAGATGATGGGCCACACCCAGCCTACAGGCCATAGTTAGCCAAACCCTGTCCTACACACAGGTTTGTACAGTGTCCCTGCAAAGCTCCTGGGCTGGCCAATAGGTCATCAGTGTCACGCAGATGAAAATGCTCAATGAGCTCCTCTCAGTTCACCTGGAAGCAAAACCTTGGGATTTAAGTTCCCTTTTCATAAAAGCCAGCAGAGCAGTTGTTCTTTGAAGTACAAATGACTTACGGATTTCTCTACAAAGTATTCCAAATTAGCGATATTGTCATCAGCTGCTTCACAATTTGCTATTCTATTTTACTGTTTTGTGTAATTTACTATTACATACTGGCTCTGTGCTCTCTCCATTCTCTAGTTTGCAGCCCAGTAATGGGAGATTCGAACACAACTAATTCTGGAAAAGACTGTGATCTCTCATGACACTACATAAAAATAGAGGGATTTAAAAAGCTGCTGGGGTGTTTGACGTCACAAGTGGCCGCCCAGGTAAAAGGACACCAGAAGGGCCCTTCTCCACCGAGCATTATCTCCATGTACAGTGTCTGTCCCCTTAGAGAGTGCTCACCTGGGATTCTGCTTATCTTACTACTGAAAGGAAAAGGGTCTGCCTGGAAGTTAACAGAAAAAGACAAACAATCAGACAACAAAGAATAATCAGAGTTAATAAAATGCTAGCAAATTTAAGATAATTTATAGGTTACAAAAGTGGGTTCATGTTAGTTTTTAAACAGTACACATACTTCTAAAATATATTAACTAGAAAATTGAAAAAGGAGGGAGAATAAAAGGGATGGAAATACAAAGTTCCTTAGGGTGAAAGGAAAAGTGGGGAGACTCAATACGGCAGATTACCATTTAGGTTAGGAGTAGTCCATGGGCTCTCCTCCCATGGATGGAGTACATTTCCCTACTCTTCCGCTAATGAAATGTCAGCGGGTGTAGTGTTACCAAAGAGCTGGAGTGCCCCCATGCCACTGGGCTTGCTCTCTTGCACCTCTGCCATTCCAGTGAGCCAATAGGCATCGGCTTGCCCCTTTCCCGAAGAGGATGGGGTACAGGTGGAGCAGAGCCACCTGGCTAGGTCCAGTGTGAGTCAGCTGACTCCTCGAGAACCCACACACACGTGAGCTAAAGAAATGTCTGTTGCCGTATGCCACTGATGTTCTGCGGTCGTTACTCAGCCTTACTGTAGCAAAAGCGAACTGACACAGCCAATGACTTATAAGTCACCAACGGCTCTTCTAGGTGGAATGAAAAACATGTCAAGTGTTCATCTTGAATTTAAACTATATTTCAATCCAGTTAGAGGTTGAGTCCAAACCAAGCTGGCAAACTCCGTGGCCCAATAATGTGTTTTATGTGACTTACAGGTTGTCACATACACATGTTAAGATAACCACACACACACACAAACACTCTCACAATTGCCCAACATTTAAGGAAATCTAGAGATTTCACATAAAACTGAATTTCCAGACTCTCTTGAGAAATTAGAAGACTCGGCAATTCTGGCAGAGCTCTCCATTTTGGGGTGGGGAGAGAGAATATACTGGAGCTGGGCAACGGCTGCCATTCTTTAGCTCATCACCATTCCTAACGTCAAGCACTGGAGACGTCAAATGCTATTCACACGGCAGCTGGGCTACTGTCTTCCTTATGTAATATTTAAGAGAAAAGGAAATATTTCATTTTATTTTTTTCTTGGAAAATGAATCTTAACCAATTCATCAAATATCATATCATTAAAACTCATCAAGCCATGACATCAGCATGCGACATATGTTTATTTTCAACACTGGTCTCTCTGTAGTTTCATCCCTTAGGCTGACAATTTTCACTTATTTCTGACTTGCTCCCATGTTCATGCATCTAAAGGAGGTTGTGTTGCAAAGGCTGAAGAGACTCTAAGTATTTTTTGCCAGAATTCTTTACGGATTCTTTTTACCGGTTTAATTTCTTTTTCTCAGTGCCTTCTGAAAAAGTAGTAGGACTGAAGAGGGCAAATTATTTTTGAAGTAACACAAGTGCCTTGATTTTTAATTACAGGACTAAAATGTTTCTGGCCAATTTGGGCACAGAACTTTTTTGTCCGTTGCATTTAAACATGGGAGGAACCGTCCATGTGAAGTCCCAGAAAGACCGCGGCACTTGTCTACTTGGAATTTTTTTCCCGTTACCTGGAAAACACGTGGTCAGGTGCTCCATTAGTGCTTCCTGGGTGACAGGTTTTCTTGCGGAGTTCATTGCTGAGATGGCCAAGCAAAGGATTTCCCCGAGTGGAATAAACTGAGATTGACTGATGGGAGACATACTGATTGGTGAGACATCACCTGCAGAGAGACAATTTCAAGCAAGCGGTTCATGAAAAGAGCAGCCTTTTGTCATATGCACACCTTCACACATGCATGCCCCCTGCATGATGAACACAGTCAGCTCTGAACACTGACATTGCTTACAGCCACAGCCAACTCCACACAGGGGGAGGGACTGCCACAGAACAGAGGAAGCACCAAGTGCCTGGACAAATACAACCCGGCTTTAAAACCTGCAGTCTCATTTAAATAGATGGAGTACTGAAAGGCTTGCAACCCTGAGACTTTGAAAAATGATCTCTGTTGTTATTAACTTGGAGCTGGGTTATTTCATAACTGCCATTCACATCTCAACAAATGCATTTGAGGGAACTGGAGGATTTGTTTATTCAAATGGTGAGTGCCCTTTCCACGTCAGGCATCTGCTGGGGCCTTGGGATCTGCTTGGGAAAAGTGACATCTCAGCCCTCAAGGAGTTTCCATTTACGTGGAAGAGATAGGTAAGTAGACCAAATCACCGTGCACCAGGGAAAACTGAGACAAACTCTGGAGCAGAGAGGAGACGGTGGCGCGGCACCTCTGGGGGGAGGGAGGGCTTTTAGCAGGAGTGAGCCTGGCGGCAGGAGGGGCACCGTGTGGCGGGGCCTACAAGCAAAGAAGGGGCACAGGGACAACCACGAGGAAAGAGCTGAGTGCCCAAGCCTTCATCCTACCTGGGATGGTAAGCCAGAGTGGGAATTTAAGGAATGACAAAGTCAGGTGTAGATTTTGGAAAGATGACCCTGGTGGCCACACAGAGGATGGGCTTGAGGGAGCAGGAGAGGGCAGATTACCGTCCACAGGGGCTGTGGCCTCAGGCACATTTGTCACTAGAAAAGCCAACAGAGCAGGAGAAACTGACAGCGACTCCTCCAGAGGTGTCAACGTGCAATGAGAGTGTCTGTCTTGGTCTCTGTAATCTTTTTGTCATAGCATGGTGATTTTTAAGTCATGTTCCCAGGATTCCTAGAATTCCCAGGAAGGATGTTGGGGCAGGGGTATCCCAGCAGAAGGAGAGGTGTGGAGAGCAGGGAAGTCTCCTCCTGACACCCCTGTTTCACTGTGGGGTTCTGTAAGGTTTCACTGGGACACCGGCTCTGCAGAAAGGGGGTGCACATTATCAGCCGAGTAGAGAATCTGTGAGCTTCTTAGCCTATTTCCTACATGTTCTTACATAACCTCTCTTTTTTTGTTTCCTGAGCATGACTTCCCTCTTGTAATAAGCCATCACAGCTGGCCAGAGCCGAGACTCAGGCAGCGTATGGCTTCAGCACACCCTTCCTGGAAGGTGTTGGGGTGCTCTGGGGCGCCCAGCCACCTCACTGCCAGGACCCTTACAGTTGCGCCCAGCCACATCCCTAGTTTGATGGGAGTCCAGGGGCCTGTGGGGAAAGAAGTTGCACCTGCTCTGGACTAGACAGTCAATGGAATGAAAAGCATCTGATAGCGGTGAGTCTAACAGAGGTACCTGAAGCCTGACCCCCCACAAGCCCAGCTGAGTTCAACGCTCCCCTCTCCTGCCTCACCCAGGGCTCTTATCAGCCCTGCTTGACTCCATTCTCCATTAGAAGGGCACGAGAAGAGGGAGAGTTTTCCCAATGGCCAGAGGGGGCGGGAGTACCCGAGCAGAGCTGGGCAAGGCTGGCGGAGACCCCAGCCAGCAGAGCCCAGGGACGGACCCCACGCACACCCCCCAGAGTTCTGGGCGCGCAGGACGTAGCATCATAAACGGGAGGCCTCTGGGAGATCCCCGCACATATATATCAGGGGCGCAAGGTTCAGCCACTGGTCGGGGAAGCTCAACTCCTACGGGCGACTCAAAATGAAAGAATAACCTGGCCTGGGACCATCTTGGCAGGCAAGCGAGCTGGCTGCCGGAACAGTGTAGGCAAATCTTCAAAGCGCTGCTGCACCCTTCATTCAATAACATTTTAGCCTAAGGCCTGCTGTGTAAAAGGTGAGCCGGTGGCGGACGTGAGCTGCGGGACAGGTGGGAGTCTGGAGCCACAGGTATACCCCAAGTCACCGCGCTGCATTACGCTTCATGGATGCCGCATTTTTTACGGTTGTGACAACCCTGCCTCCAGCAAGTCTATTGGTGCCATTTCTCCAAGAGCATTGGCTCTCTTCATGTCTCCATATCACATTTTGGTAATTCTTGCGATATTTCCAACTTGCTTGTTGTCGTTATATTTGTTACGGTGATCTGTGATCCATGGTTACAGCTCGCTGGAAGCTCAGGTGACAGTTAGCATCCTTTAGCAATGAAATGTTTTTTTAATTAAGGAAGGTACTTTTTTTAAAGACATAATGCTATTGCACATTTAACAGACTACTGTATAGTGTAAACATAACGTTTACATGCACTGAGAGGGCAAAATACTCATGTGACTAGTCTTCACTGTGGTACTCACATTGCTGGGGTGGCCTAGACCTGAACTCAGAATCTTCGAGGCATGCCTGTACACCGTTCAACTTACCCCTCTGTGGCTCCTGCCCTCTCCCTCTGTCAGCTACAGGAGGGGAGGACAGCCGTGAGGTCTGGTTTTTTATTGAGTTGCCAGGCTAGCCACGCAGACCTCAAAGTCACCTGGAATTATTTTTTTTTTTGGTATCATTAATCTACAATTACATGTGCAACATTATGGTTACTAGACTCCCCACCTCATCAAGTCCCCCCCACCTACCCCATTACAGTCACTGTCCATCAGTGTAGTGAGATGCTATAGAATCACTACTTGTCTTCTCTGAGTTGTACAGCCCTCCCCGTGCCCCCCCAACATTACATCTGCTAATCGTAATGCCCCTTTTTCCCCTTATCCCTCCCTTCCCACCCATCCTCCCCAGTCCCTTTCCCTTTGGTAACTATTAGTCCGTTCTTGGGTTCTGTGAGTCTGCTGCTGTTTTGTTCCTTCAGTATTTTTTCTTTGTTCTTATACTCCACATATGAGTGAAATCATTTCATACTTGTCTTTTTCGGCTTGGCTTATTTCACTGAGCATAATACCCTCTAGCTCCATCCATGTTGTTGCAAATGGTAGGATTTGTTTTCTTCTTATGGCTGAATAATATTCCATTGTGTATATGTACCACATCTTCTTTATCCATTCATCTACTGATGGACACTTAGGTTGCTTCCATTTCTTGGCTATTGTAAATAGTGCTGTGATAAACATAGGGGTGCATCTGTCTTTTTCAAACTGGGCTGCTGCAGTCTTAGGGTAAATTCCTAGGAGTGGAATTCCTGGACCTGGAATGATTTTAAAAGTCATTTGGAAAGGAAGATAGGACCAGCTGGCAAAGGATGGGATCAAAGCCAATACCAGTACCTCTCTGGACTCGTAGAACACTTGGGAGTTCAACATCTTCTACAATTTGCCTACCAAAATTAAGGACTTCTCAGAAGATCAGAGATACAAAAATACTAAATAAGATTTTTTTTAATGCAGGTCTATTCCTGATTTTTGTATGGGTGACAGGGACCTTGAGCTCTCTGGGACTGAAAAATGACTATTAGCAAAATTAACTACCTTCGTTCAGGCCATGCCTGTCCTTAATGTTTTTAAGCTGAAATGATTTGTTTGGGTCCTTCTTTACAGTTCATCTCTTCTCATTCATGGCAGCCAGCCACGAGAGGCACCAGGCTTTAAGTGTCTGACCTGCATTTGCTTGGAAAAAGCTCAGTTTCACTCTAATAATGAATATGTGCAATAACTTCTAACTCAGGAAACAGAATGGAATGGAACATGCAAGCTGGAAGGGACTCTCTCGTCATTGCCTTTTATGCTGCACTAAGAGAAACGACTGTCCGCTCCCTTCCCATCCCAACCCCATCGGCAGTCCTGCCTCACTACCCCAAATGCTTCCGGGTCTGTTCCCTCCACTCTGTCTCCGGCGCTACCTCTACTCCAGACCACCACCCCTCTCACCTGGCCCCTTATCATAGCTTGATGGCTCTCAGCCCTTCTCCACGGAGCCACCAAGTCTTCTTAGGAAAGCATAAACATGCCACTGCCCTGCATAAAATCCTACAGGGCCTGCCAACTGCACCTCGAAGACTGGAGCTCCTCAGCTGGCCTACAACAGCCTGAATGGTCAGGGTCTGAGGCTGTGCACCACCTCTGACCGCCCACCGCCCACCGTGTCACGCCCACCACCTCCTCTGCTCTGTGGACATGCTAAGCTTTTTCTTCACCTGGAGCCTTTGCACTGGCCGAGCCCCTGCCTGGGAGGCTCGCTGCACAGACCTTTGCTATATGGCCTCTCCTCCTTTGGGTCTCAATTTAAACGGGGACCTCCCTGGTGGTCCTGCCCTGACCACCCGATCTAATGCTGCTCCACCACCACAGGGCACTCTCTCATGTTACCAAGTGTGGTATTGTGATTTACAGTAAGAAATATGTGTTTGGTCTCCATCCCTGTTGCTGGCACAGAGCTCCTGAAACCCCTGGGATTTCCTAAGTGATGAGAAAGACTAAAGTGTCTTCTGTTAGGTTAGCGAGGGGACTCTTGGACCTGCCCTAAGGATGGGGCTGGTTGCCAGGGGAACAAACCACGTGCTGAAGGGTTGGAACTTTCAGTCCCACCCCTCAACCCCTGGCTAGAGGAGAGGGGCTGGAGGTTGAATCAATCACCAGTGGCCAGTGATTTAATCTATCATGCGATGTAATGAGGCCTCCATAAAAACCCAAAGGAGAGCTTTTGGGTTGGTGAACACATAGAGAATCAGGGAGAGTGTCAGGGCATGCGAGCTTTGAGCCCTTTCCCCAAACCTCGTCTATGCATCTCTTCCACCGGCTATTCCTGAGTCCTGTCCTTTTATAATAAACCAACACTCTAGTAAGTAAATGATTCCCTGGGTTCTGTGAGCTGCTCTAGCAAATTAATCGAACCTGAGGAGGGGGTTGTGGGACCCTCTGATCTATAGCCAGTGGGTGAGAAGCGCAGGTGACAACCTGGGCTTTTGACTGGCTTCGGGGGTCAGGGGACAGTCTTGTAGGGCTGAGCCCTCAACCTGTGGGATCTGATGCCATCTCTGGGTAGACGGTGTCAGAATTGAGCTGAATTGTAGGATATCCAGCCGGTGTTAGAAAACATTTTGGTAGTGGGGAAAAATCACACAAATATTGGAATTGGTACCAGAATCCTACCAAGTTACTGTCTTCACTCTCTTCAAGTGTGCATGTGTGTTCACGTGTCCCGGTTATTGTCTGTCTCACCCACTAGAGTGTAAGCTCTACCACAGAAAAAAACATGAATGCCACATTCCTACTCTATCTACTATATCCCCTACTATAGCCCAGCGCCCAGAATAATGCACAGCTTACACCAGACACCCAATAAATGTTTGGTGAATTAATGAATACACCCATTTATGGCATTTTAACCCAAGGAATTTCTCAGGGTATTAAAATTGTCATTTCACTCATATATTTTGCTAAGTAACTGTAAAACAAGCTAAAAAAACTAACAAGAAACCAACTATACTTAACCACACAATTTCTAAGACTCCCTCCCTCTGTTAATTTCATAAACAGTCCACCAAACACAGCAGTTACCACAGAAAAATAGTTCCATATTAAATGAGGTTTAGGATACACATTTAAGATCTATATTGAAGGAATCATGGTATCTCTCAAGACAGCATAACACATTATTCAAGCTTACCATGATTTTCTGTGGATCTTACATCAGACCTGCTTAATGAACCAACTAGTTCATTCTTAGCATCGGCTACTAGAAAATTCTTCCAACCACTGGACCACACTTGTGACCAAAGAAGAAAACAAGAGAATGTGTGTATTGCTAAAATACTGTTGGGTCACCGTAGTCTACAAAATGACCACATTTTGCATAAACTATGAATTGTTACTTGTCTATAATTTACAGGAAGGACACTTCATTGTCAGAATTGGTTGGGAACACATTCATAAAGACAGCTGCCCTGAAAGCTCCCAGCTTGTTTGTAGGCTACCAAATTCTTTCTGAACTGCTGTAATTCTGCCCTACTTCTAGAAAGAAGGCGTAAATCGGTTTCATTTCAGCTTTATTTTCTTCTGAATGTCCATTTAAGTACAGTCCTCAGGGAGCATTTCTCAAATCCAGAACAATTTAGACCAAACCAAGCACAGTGCCTTGGACAGAGTAAGCATTCACTCAATTTCTGTTAAGTGAATTTAAAATGTGAGAAGACATGAAAATATGACAATGGTAAGGAAACTTCTTTGATTTTAAGAGCACTTCACATTACATTTTAAATACCTCAGTGACATGTGGACACTGCTGTCATTTAAGGTACTAGTGAGCCAAGAAGCATAAATGTGCCCGGTGGCGACGTGGGAAGTGGAGGACGGAGACCCTGCCCAGGAGGCAGCAGCAGCCCGTGGGAGCCTGAGACAGCATGCTGGGTGCGGGGTGCTGGGGAATGTCTGGCACAGCCAGGTAGGGAGATGGAGAGAAGAGGAGGAACCGGATCCCGGTTGACCAGAAGGCTTGGATCTTTTTCTTGATGCTGACTGGGAACCACTGCACATGTTCGTACTGAGGAATTGCATGACATCTTTGGGTCAGAAAATCACACTCGTTTAACTGTGGAAAACAAGCTGGCGACGTTATCATTGCCCAGGAAATTGACCAGGAGGGTCTGGGACTACAGGCAGAGATCATGCAGAGGTGGACTTTCTCTGTCTTTTATTGTCTGTAGTCCGTTACTTCCACCTCAGAAGTACCTTTATCATGAACGTACCTTTTTACTATTTAAACCCCTTCCAACTTTTGGCCAGTGACTTTAGTTGGAAGTATTTCAAAAAATTCTCCCTCACAAAATTAATCTATTCAAGAAATATATTTGAGTGCCTATTACATATCTGATACCTTTAGGCACTTGAACTGCAAAATCATTCCTATCTTGATTTTATTTGTGGGCCACAGAAAAAAAGAAAAGAGAAAAAAAGCACTGTAATAAGGCTCTGTCCATTATAAATGCCATTTTTTTCCAGTCATCAGTTTAGGTTCTCTGCTCCTCCCAATCTTCACATATGAAGGGCAGACAACACAACTCTTAAGAAGACGTGACTTTGATGGCAACTTGTGTTCAGCCTTTCCCAGGTGATATCCCCAGCTTTCCAAAAGATAACTACTAGGAAAGCAAACATAAATCTTTCTTTCATCTCAAAAGTACTCATCTTCATACAACTGTATAAGAAAAGTCCTCATTTTTCCAGGTGACCATCACAATAAACTACAATTTGAAAGTACCCCAATGTCCATCTTTTATGTTAGCCTTCTTTAAATAACCTTTTTTTTTTCAAGCACCAGCATTTTGTTTGAATTTTGCTGTCCATCTTCAAACACTATTTTTCATGGCAAATGTCGATTTAATCCGTCATCTGGATTGAAGATGTACCTTTGACCCTAGTGAAGTTCATGTACCAAGGCCAGCTAACACAAATGCAGTTCTGAAACCGTGCTACTGTATAACTGGGAAATTCCCAATAAAAAAGGCATTCAGGAGATTTGGCAAGTACCCTGTTTCTTACAACAAAATCCAATCACCACCCTGCGTTCGTGTCCTCATCTGTAAAACGAGGGTCTGGATGAAATGATTACTAAGATTTCTTCAGGCTCTGGGATTCTGTAATTCTGTATCAATGCAACAGAGTTCTGGTGTAAAACATAATACAGTACTCATGTCTAGTTCTATTTCCATCTTGCTGGAGAAACTGTTTTAATGCTCATCCAATCTGAAAAAGTAGGCTTTAATTTTAAAAAGAATAGTGAAATATATTGGCTGTTAATTTTTTTCCCCTTGTAATAAAGTCTTCATAATTTACTCTTTCTAATTCAAAGCCTTGGTCAGCTCCACTCCTCTGGACCAAAGCGTGCCTGTTTCTGTTCTCTGTGCTGCCAAAATTAACACTAAAGTTAAAATTATAGATGCCAATAAAATTACCACATGCAGTAGACACTGTGACTCATAAAAATGGTCAAACATGCCTGTAAAATATACAGTGGGCACAACGGCAATACAGCTCTATTCCTTCAATAAACGATTCCTGGAACTACTAATGTGCCAAGTTTTATCTTAAATACCTTTGGGCCTGGGGAAATCATAAGCTTTCTGAGGTTCAGTGAACTTTTCTGACATAAAGCATCACACAAATCTTGTATCTTACCATTTAGTTCAATTTATGAACCCCAGTTTTACAAAGGAATGTTGCTCAGTTCTTTAAACAGATGGTATACTACAGTATTTTTTAAAAAGCTGCTCTACCAAAACACATATTCCCTTCCCATGGTCTCTGGGCATCCCCACCACCCCTTCAGAGGGCGGAGCGTACAGCTCCCACTAACTCACATGCTGCTACATTTTAAGCAACATTTCTTTGAAGCCAAATTACCCAACTTGACTTTCAAATGCTTGTATTTGAAATTTAATAGGAAACTGGCATTGGAAAAGGCACTTTTATCAGTTTACTGTACATTGGGTTTAAATCCCACTGATTGTAGAAATTAAAGGCTGAGTCTTCCTTGCAGTAGTTGATGGCAGTAGATATTTTAAAAAAGGAATTTTAGAGCGTTAAAAAACTCCATCACAGCTTTTCTGAAGTTTCCTAGTGCTTTATGTCAACATTTGTTGGGTCTTTTAAAGAAGGTCCAATTTCTAAACTATGATTTGGATAAATTGTTTTAATTCAACAGAGAACTGTTAAACTAATGCAATAGATAAGAGCTCCCATTAATAATGATGAAGTGAATGGTGTTTATTAGCTATGACCTAGTAAGAAACTTCTCATGAGAATCCAGTTAAACGCGAGCAGTCATGTGGGCACATAGCACATGTGTGTGCATAAACACACACACACACACACACACACACACACAAATGGGTAAATGTCTGCCATATTCCCTTAGTCTTTCTGCTTAGCAGTCTGTCTAATACAGAGAGGTGCAGCTAGGTGTAATGATAAATCAATTGGTTCACTGATTTACAGAAGAAACCCGTTACCAGCTCCAGTCGACAAGCTTTCATTAGTCTTATTAGCTATCATCTTGTTAGTGAGATTTGACTAATGATAAAAAATTATCATAGGATAAACAGAGACAGATGAGAGAGACAAACCAGAAAGTGTGGAAAATCAGCTGGAAAAGGGCAAGCAGTGATGGATGAGAACATCAGAGATGCTCGCTGACCTCTCTCTCACCATAAACATCTAACATTTCTAGACCATTCTGCTCTTGCAATAGACTTGTCGCCAAAAAGTTAGGATGGAAATATAAGCTGCTAGGCTAATCCTATGTTTTTCAAACCTTTGCTAAAGCTCCACATTATAAGCCAAGGGTGGTGTGTGTTGGGCATTATGGAATCACACCTGGTGGAGTGCTGGTCACATGGCAGGCACTCAAATGTCTGTTGAATAGACAGGTACTACAAAGATAGGGAGGTAAGACCCAGCTCACTGCCACATATTTCCATCACAGCTGCCACCTTGCTCTGTAGTCCCCAGCCAGGGCTGAGTTAAGGCCATAAATTAAGGGATAAAATCACGATGAAATACCAGTCCCAGCTAACAACAATTAATATCATCTCTCAGATGTCATGCAATTCTGTAAAGCACCCGGCTAACAAGAGTCCTGTGTAATATAGCATCTTCATCTTCTTTATTGTAAGTGCACCATGTAGGGCAGAATCTAAATTCCCACTTCAAGCCATCATGACTTCTCTTTCCATCTCCATCCTCTATGAGAAACTTGCCAAACAGCAGAGACATTTTAGATGCTCCAATTTCCCTTGACGAGTTTTCTCAACTATAGTTTAATACATCAGTCTAAAACCTCCAGCATCATTCTCTTCTACTCTTTATAAGTTAGAATCACCATAGCTGTTTCTCAATCTTTGTATTCTTTGCTTCATCTGTTCAGTATCACAACTATTCTGTAAAATACAATTGCAATAGAACAAGAAGATCTAATTAGTTTATATGGGGGGGAGGAGAGAAAGAGTTTCCAAATTACAAGGAAATTACACTGAATGAAGGCTGCCAACTCCCAGCAGCTGACACCTACCACCTCTTCCACCCTTTTCAACTGTCATGAGGGCGTTGTGAAAGAACAACATAAGAATAGACAGGATGAAAGACTGCAGACGGCCAGAACAGGCACCCAGAGAGAACTCGCTACTCACTGCCACGGGGTAACTTCTCTCTCCAAAGTCTGGCATTACAAGATTGGCCAGAGGCCACGGACTTTGTAAACAAAACTTTAGGTTCAGAGCCGGTTCTGTTCCTCATTAGTTGTGAGACTCGGAGAAAATTATTTAATTTTCTGAGGCTCCATTTTTTGCTTTTGCAAAGTTCACGGAGGGATGTTCACCTCGCAGGGTTGCTGACAGGATTAAACAAGATAGTACATGCCCTGTTACTGAGATCTAATAAATATTTAATAAGTAGGAGTTAGTATTAAATTATCCTTCCCCTAGCCTATCTAAATTTATTCAATTTCCTCTTTTAGGGTGTTGGAACTTCTACCAATAGGAAAATAATTTAGTCCTAAAAAGAAGCCTTTAAAAAAAAACCCTGAGGTGTCTGTGGGAAGGCTAAGACGACAATACTCTTTCTTACTCTAGTATGAATTCGTTTACTCAGGTTGCTAACCTCTTGATTCTTCCCTGTGAGCCTGTGCCCTGAGGGAATGGAATATTTTGATTAGGAGGCATAAAACTTAAGCTATTTAAGTTTGGGATGTACTTCTGGGCTGGGAGAGATTGATCTAAAAGGAAATAGGAAACATGCTTTGCACAGGGACTTGGGAGAGATAAGGACACCAGAAGATGGGAATGGGATGAATTGAGTTACAAGGACATCACAGAAGTCTGGCCTATTGCAAAATTTTGGCCAGGCCAATATTTTGCCTAAAAAAGGGAAAGGACATTCAGCACTTAGTTAAGTACTCTTAGTACTAAAGATCAGTGATATTCAGAGGTAAATAATTTCTGATGGAACCAGGGATGCAAAGAGCCAGCATGGTTATCTCTTCTAAGGAAAATGTCCTGCAGGATTTTAAAAAATGACTTTCACATACACTCTCAGAACTTAGCATACCGCTTACTTAAGGATGGCTTGTTTAAGAATATTCTTCTCCCTAATCAAGTAAACCATAACCACTGTCCATATTTAAGGGCCACACTTTCACATTTGTTCTTAACAATAACAATCCTGTACGAGCAGTGGGAGGCACTGTTTGTAGCCATGTCTGAAGGTAAGAACAATCCTTACTCCCAGAGTTCCATGAGGTCTACCCCAGCATTAATCTACCCCTAAGACTCCTAAAAGGAACAAAACACATCATTCTCACCCTTTATGACAAATTAATGCTTTTTTAACTGCCTCTCTTCTTAACCAACTATATACTGAATGGTTGCCATGTGCAGGGAGCTGCTAGGAGATGTAAATTGTAGAAAAAGACATAAATCTTGATCCTTGTCTACAATGAGCTCATGATGTAGGTGGGAAAGCATGATATGAACATAGGAAAATATAAGCAGTTATAACACATTCAAATGAATGTTTAAGACATCCTCAGAAGAGAGAGAACAAGAAAATACATGAATGACTAGCAAATTGATCCTACAGTTGCAATTTATGAATATATAATTATAACTATCTTTATCTATCTATAGAGAGAAATTAATTCTACAATCAGACTAAGACATGACCTTCTGTCAGGTAATCCGTGGAAGCTTTTTGTGGGAGGGAGACTTTAAAAAGTGGGATCCAAGCTGCAGACAAGGAAGAGACATCTTAGACAATGAACAAAGGAAATATACTTTGCTTCGGTCAAAGAGTGAGTGTGGGAATGTATGTGATGGCAAAGAGAAAAGAGACGCCTATCCAATATATAGTTTGCACTATTGTAAAATGTTCTTATTACTATTATACGTTACATAAGGGATTTAATACTCTCAGAAATATCTGTAATAAAAAAGTGCTAAAACTATCCATGGGATGAGGTGGTAAAACCAGGCTTTCAGATTTGCCGAATATCACTTTGGAAACATAGCAGGTATTGTACTTTTGAGGACCAAATTTTACCATCTTACTAAAAAAAAAAGCTTTTGTATGAAAAGCGCAGGGATGTTGTAAGAAAACAGCTCTGTAATCATCTGGATCCTAAATATGCTCATTGCCTGAGGACTTAATAGCAACCTCGATCTGCTGTTAGTGTTGGAAACAGTCCCTGAGCATGTAAATCAGGTTTTCTTGGATTCTAATACATTGCATGTAGGTTAACAGGCCAAAGAGCACACCAAACTTCAGGGCCTGTATTAACTGAGAAGGAAAATTTTCAAATAATATTTACGGGATGCCTCCATCAAAGGAGTGAAAGAGATACTACAGCTGATGGAACTCTGAGAACAGCTGTCTGACTTCTCAGTTCTGATGTGATGCTCTGGGATGGATCATGATGGTGAGGTCGCATCTGGTAGGCCGCCTATGTCGGGCACTGCCTAAAACGTAGTCTGCAGGGGGATTAGAGCAGCAGGACTGCTTTTGAGAGGACAGTGCACCTTTATCGAAGGGGTTGCAGACACTTGGCCATATTTCTTTGCACAGAAGAAAAACTGGGGAAGCCTTCCTGACCCTTTCTGGACTGACTCTGTCCCCCAGGCAGCTCTGATGCTGAAGCCTAGTGCATGCTAGGGGGCTGCATCCAGACACAAAAAGGAGCCAGTGACAGACAGAAATGGACATCCTACAGTCTGTAATAAGAAGAAAGAGTAAACTTCTGAGTAATAATAGCCTAAACAAACGTTTCAGGTTGGCTAGTGAGCGCATGTGGAGCCCAAGAGGAATCTGGTACTTTACCTTCATAGATCTATTTTTAAAAATGAGTTCCAGAACTCTCAGCTCTTCTTACAATTCAGGGCTTGAGATACTGGTACCACTTCAGTTCAAAAACTGGCAGAGAAGCACCTTCACAAGGCTTTGTGAACGTACTTTGCTGATTATAACGATTTTAGGAGAAAACAGAATCCTCTTTGCCATTCTTTTATCCTGTTTGCACGGAGCAGCTGGAATCCTGTGTTGTGCCTACCCCAGGTGTCACAGCGACCAGCACCGAGCCCACGTCCCACCGCAGTGACTCGGGAATCTGCAGTCACTCCTCTGCTGCCTCCTTCTCTGCAAAGTGAAGTCACAAGGACGGAGCGGCCAACCTGAGTTCTCACTACCCTGCCCAGAATCCTTTGTGAACTGAAATGAGTCATCGCGCCAAGAAAAGCTCCAGCCTCTAGCTGCCTGCAGCCTCCTTTGTCTGTGCAGTGCGGAAACCTGGGGCTGGGAGCAGACCCCTGCCCGGGGTCCAGGGTGCAAGGGCCACCTCCTCCTCTCCAAGGGGCCCGGCTCCCTCCCATGCAGTAGCACCAATTCTTATTTTTTCATCCTTAACGCAGGAAAAGGGCACATACCCCCGGATGCTTGAAGAAAACACACACATTAAAATTGATCTAGCGTCATATACTCACCAGTCCATAATTATAAACCTGACACATTCTCTCTTTTCTTTCTTTCTCTTTCCTTTTTTTTTTTTTAAGGTTGGCTTTTCACTTTGATGAAGGATGAATCTCACTCCTGTGTGTAACAGGCGGTCCTACATACATGGGATCAAAGTTTAGCTGCAGAGAGCTATGTGTCATGAATTCCAGATGCCGGGCAAGTCCTTGCAAGCCTGGGTCTCATCCTCCCCGACACGCAGCCGGCAGGCTTGCAGCAAAGCCGGCGAGCCAGCGCAGCCCCTGCTGCCGTGATAAAGGCAGTGCTGGGAATGAGGTCACTGTGTCAGGGACTCTGCTCAGCGTGAGCTTCTCCTGAGCTCACCACCCAACTGCCACTGCACGCAGCGGTATGAGTCATAGGATTTTTTTATATTGCTGCTTCCTCTGTATTTTTAAAAATCTCTGTGTCTAAGCTCAGGAAGGCAAGAAATCGATTCCACATCTGTGTGACGACGTCCTTTCCACTGCTCTATTTGTATACCACCACACTCATGACCGGCCCCACAGAGACTAACTCATGCACATGCACGTGTCCTTACGCTATTTACACACACGCGTAGACACACATATTCACAGAGGGACTTAACATCAGCAGAACCACAGAGAAAACGATTCATTGCTACTTAAAGGACAAGAAACACCACCTAAAATCTCAAGAGGAAAGGAGGTGGGGATTGGGAGAAAGGAAAGGATGACAGGATTATCAGCGATCACATTAAAACCAGAGAAAAATGGAGCCCAAGAGGAAAAGAATAACCAACAAAGAAATGAAGTCTGCTGTATTAGTAATAATACAGCCCAAACTCCCCCAAGGAAATAGTACCAAAGCGCACCTGTCACTATCCCCACTCGGGAACCCAACAGGTATTGATAACTTACCCTATACTCAGAAACAACATGCATTTGGGTAGCAGAGGATATTTGCACAGCATGAATGAATAGAGCACATCCTCATGAGCACACAGCTACCTACAGTGAATACAAAGTGTAGGATGCAGCCAGTGCTGGGAAGCACAAAAATATAACGAATTTCAAGATGATCCCACATTTCTGAGCTAGAAGGACCCCCGGCTGCCATACCACCACAATCATATCTGCTCTGAACTCCTGTGATGGAACCTGTCTTCCAGGACCTCTTGCCCCAGAGCTCGGGCCTCACACAAGCCAGCAGGAGCGCTCTGGGGCAGGCCCTCTGGCCTGGAGCTGAGTCCTGCAACCCACACAGCGATCCCCATTCTGCCCTCGGAAGGATGAAACACTTATAACCCTCTTCCGCCTAGTAACTCATCCAATACCTACAAACAACCCTGTCCCTGTATTCCAATCCATCTCTTCTCCAGCTACCCGCGCTTTGGGACACTTAGTAAGCATGTACACTACATACTATTTATTGATCAACTGATATCTTTGATTGCAACATTATCAAATAAAGTTTCTCCAGTGCCTTCAACCATCAGACACGAATCCTCTGCCCTTAAGGTTTCCCTCCTCTGCTTCTGCCTATCAATTTCCCTCTTAAAATGTGGCATGACGGACCAAATATACTCCCGCAGTGTTCTCGCCACGAACTTCCCTTGCTCTGGACGCTGCATTCACATGGTCCAGGATAGCAGTAAGGCCCTGGCTATTGCACCACACAGCCAACCTGCCAGAGAACATTTTCACATTAATATCTGTTAAATCAGGTCTCTTGATGCACTCGAAAAAAGAAAACCTCATCAAATATGCCTTATATGTTTTACTGGAAATGCTTTGGTCTTGAATTTCCCTTCCAATGTGTTGTTTCTTCTCATTTGCTTTGCCATGTATGTTCTCACCCATGACACAGACCGCCCCGTGGTTTCCTACCAGCACCAGGGCCTCCTACCAAGACAGCTCACCTTTACTGAGTTTGGTTGTGGCATTAGTCATAAATCCACCTAAGTCCACCTAATCTGGCCCATTCCTGTCAGGCAGAGTCTAATCACCGCAAGGTCAGAAAATATGCAGAGTAAATGCCTGCATTTTCAGAATGCAATGATGCAGCTACAAACAAATGCATTCAACAGTAAGAGCTAAACAGAGGTACCTTTAGCCCCTGGTAATCAAAGAGCCTCTGAGGAAGCTCTAGGTCACTGGATGACCTGTTGACTGCTGAAAACTCAAGTTTCCTCTAGGATATAGAAAAGGTTAAATAAGTGGATAGACAGAAAAAAAAATACTCAAACAAAAGGGATGGAAAATTACAAATAAAAACATATTCAAATTTTGTAATGTCCGAACATGTATGTTTCCATCTATATGGGCCTCGTATGCCCATATATAGAAACTCATCTAAGCTTTCCAAGGACCCAGTAAGGTTAAGTACTATTACTATTGCATTTTAAAAACAGATTAACTGCCTTCCTCAAGTTCCCACGGCTGGTAAGCAGGAGGCCCCAGAATCTGCTTTTTAACCACCACACACTCTCAACTATTATGGTAAAATGACCACTGGAAATAAAATTTTCTTTAACAAAACCTGGATCTCAATTTTTACATTTAAACTGAAGCCAATTTGCTTTGCGAGGTTAAGCCCATGGGGCTGGATCCCTTTAGGGGCAAATGCCTCTGCTCAGGGCTACAACCCCTGACAGCCGGCGCCCTGGCCTCAGCCGGCAGACTGTTCTGAATGACTATGCAAAGGAGTCCAACTGATCAGTCAAAGCCAGAGCCATGTGTTCATTCTGCAGCCCTGCTCATGACAAGGTGCGTTCTTACGGACACCCATTAGCCTCAATTCAGAAATAAAGGAGAAAAAGTCCCTCTGATATTTTAGATGCCAGTGTCTGATGGACAGAGGTGCTCAAGAATCAACCACAGGCGTAACAGTCCTCTTCCTGCCACCCTCTGCCCAGTGCCTCTTGCTCCTTTTAGCGACAGCTTCAGTGTTACAGGACACATTTACAACCAGCACACAGAGCATGGCAGAGGTGGTCTGCATTGATGAGGTGTGGGCAGAGGCTGTGCTTGGCACACGACTGGCTCCATGGCACAGTATGAAACGGTATCATCACCGAGTGACTGCAAGTCATGCAGGATCTTAAAAAATGCTTTGATGACTAAATGGTACAGCAGTCTTAGAGCTACTGTATGTGATAAAGCAGAGAGCAATAAATACTTTTAAATCAGTTAAAAATATTTATTGGGTGCCTAGTGGCAAGCCCTGTGTTGAGTACGGGAATTTAAACATCGTTAAGAGAGTGTAATGACGCAGGATATGTGCACTGGCACAAAAGCCTCTTTATGAACAAATGACACGGGCCTGCTCTCAAGAAGCTTAAGGAGATTAAGATATTCACACTAAAAAAGTGCAAAGAATACAAGACAGTGTCTGTCCAAGGGCAGGGGCAGGACAGGTAACAGGCGCCTCTAAGAATTCAGGCGTGAAGAACCTAGGCCGAAGAAGAGGGAATGGCTTCAAGGGAAAGGCAAACTTACCCTGAAATCTGGACAGGCGAGAGGTAACAGGAAGGGCATCCTGTGTATTAGAACATAGGCTCCAGGAAGGGAGGGATTTTTGCATGCTTGGCGTTCACAGGTGCGTCCTTGAAGAATGCGTAGCCAATAACAGGCACTCAATAATCTGCACTGAATGAATGAATAACTGGAGTGAGGAAGCATGAACCAAAGAACAGAGGTATGAGGGGAGGGGGGCGCTGGGGGGGGGGGCATGAGACAGGCCTGCCTGGGGCTGAGGGCTCATACCAGGGAGGAGAGGGAGAGAAGGCAAGAAGGGTGGCCTAAGATCAGATTAACAACAGTCTTGAAATGGATAAGACAATGGTCCGCCTTATATCTGCAATGAATTTCTCCTGTCATTTGTTACAAGCTGTTAGTAAGTCTCCCTAAGCAGCATTACCCCTACACAAATCCTCCATTCTCCAAACACGAGTGTTTATAAGCTTATGGCACTCATTAGAGGGAAGCTCTGTTGCCAGGACGGTCAGCTGCTGCCTCTCCTGCGGACTTCTCCGCCTCCATCGCCGAGACTCTCCCCTCTTTGCAAGAATGTAACAATAAGCAAGAAAGAAGTCCTAGTCTCCACCAATATTATACTAAATCTACCCTCAGTCAATGTAGTTCAAGCTAACAAATATTTCTCAAATACAACATGTATTAAAGACACTCTGAGGTCAAAATAAAGATGGAGAAATTAACAGTATCCAACCTCACAGTTGTGCAGCGACATCTGAATCCTTTTGCGGCGAAGAGGGACAGAAGAGCATGAGAACAAAGAAAGATGGCAATTTCTGATCCGAGAGAGAGAGATGGCAAGCAAGCAGGTGGGAGCTGCACGGCTCTTCTGGAAGGAAGCGGCAGCTGAGGTGGGCCTCAAAGATGAGTAAGCAAAGGGGGGGCAGGGAAACACTGGGCTGTCCTTCCACTTGGTGAGGCAGTGTACAGAGACCATGAGCGTCAGCGAGGACACGATGTTCTGGAGAATGGCTGGGGGTCTGTCTACCTTGGTGGGTGGAGATAAAGACAAAGAGTTGGTCAGGCTGAGATAGGGTTTTGAAGAACATGAAACTGTAGGAGAAAGGCCTTTAAGGTTATTATAGGGGAGTGACGGCTAAAGCTAAAAGTTTAGGGTGGAGGCAGGGTATAGGATGCAGCCAAAGAGAATATAATTACTTAGATGAGGGAAGAGCCTATAGTGAAGGCCAGAACAAGATGCAGAGTGCTTCAACAGGGAGGAGAGGCACAGAGATAGGAGATGCTTCTCTGTTTCACAAAGGGACTGTCCAAAACTTGCAGCATGAAAAATCAGAATACAATAAGCAGTGCATTTCTACGATTACCATGTACACCCAACATTACTTGCCCAGAATCTATCCAGAAGACTGTCTGCGCTACGGTGATCATCTGACAGTTGGAGCGGTGCCCAGGGAAGAATATTAGTTCAAATTGAGAAATAATGGGAAGAGGAGAAATCCTCTGCACTGAAATACTTGGGCACCAATAACAGATCAGACTTCCCGGGTTAGGCAGAAAGCTCATAAAAAGGCACAAACTTAGAATTCAACAGAAGTAGTTTCAAAAACAAAGTCCCAAAGTTTTCAAGGCCTTTATAGCCCAGGCTTTACTGAGTGAAGTGCATTTTTCATGGTTGGAAGAAACAATTTCAATTAAATTTGGATTAGATTCGATACAGTATAGACAAGACAACTAGATATTTAAAGAACGAATATGCTTCTATCTCTACAAGTATTAGAGAGCATCGATATGAGCAAAAAGTGAAGAACATGGCTAGCCCACATTACTTATTAAAACTCATAACAGTCTCTGGACAAGATTCAATTCCCATAGAATTAGTAACACAGAATAATGGCATTGAAGAGTCGAATGAGCACCAAAGTGATCTAGGATATTATCATTGGACTGAAGATAATCCTGGGTCCAAATGGGGGACATGACTTGTCCAAGGTCACAAGTTAGTAGCAAAAAAAGAACCACATCCAAATCTTCCAATTTTCAGTGCCGACATCTCTCTATTACTACACGACACCTTATAAAATTTATTAAAAGAAAATTAAACTCTAATGCTTCTCCAGATGCAATTTGGATAAGATGTTATAAATTAAGGGGGCAGATGTCCAATTTTCCATACTTCACTCTGGCCTAAATTATTGTTCTGTCCTCAGTGCTTCTAATCCATGTCCAAAGAAGACAAGGAAGGAAAAGATATAAGTAAAGTGAGAAAAACTCAGAGCCTGTGAGTTTTCAGTTAAAAAGACAGAATTTAAATTTGATGTCTTGATATTAAACGTTAAGAGAACTATTGAAAAGTATGGGGAAATGAGGTGTTACCCTTCTCCATTATAATTTTATTGCAACAGCATTTGGGTTTGTGGATTATTCATTTTCCAACCCACCTGTTGAAAACACACACCTGGGTGCATCTCAGACACTTCAACTTGGGATTTTCAACTGCCCGGGATAAGTGATGGCATGCCCAAAGAAATCTGCAGTACACCAGGAAAAAGGAGAGATTCTGTCTTGATTCATGCAAGCTATGTATCATGTGCTGAAATACATTGCTGTTTGCCTTAGTAGTGAAATTTCAAAAAATTGTTTCTACTTAACATCATTCAACATTACTTTACAAACTGTACACATGAACCGACCCTCTAGGAGACTGTGCACCTTACCCTCACATCGTACAAACCTGTAGTATGGGACCCCAGGCCCTGGAGGCAAATACCCCCACGGTGTGAGAAGCAGTAACGACATCTGGAAATATACCTGCACGTGGCATTGCCCAATTCCTTTTCAAAGTTACCATCGGCACTTTTGTAGCTTTAGAGATACACCATTATTGAGTCCTAGCACTGCTCTTTTAGCTAGAATTAGTTAGAAGGTCAAAGAGCTGTGAAACACAATTACTTTATCACTGGTTTATGTAACTATGGCCATCTTATCCTCTCTGTGGGTTGTATTTCTCCTCTAAGACAGAATCAGAAAAAAAACTCAGGGAAAGAGAGAAGGGCTGCCGTATTTTTTAAAAGGAGACATCTGGACTTCCGGGAAGATGGCAGCGTGAGCAGGGTGGCAGAAATCTCCTCCCAACACTATATTTATCTACAAAAACACAGCAAATACATCTATTCCTAAAAGAGAGACCAGAATACACAGGAAAGCGCACAGCGTGCAGCTACACCCGAGAGGACTCGGCACCCCAAGAGGCGGGTAAGATCCGGAGCCGCGACCTGGCGGGACCCGAGCACCCCCACCCCAGCGCACCGGCGGGAGGAGAGGATTCAGAGCTAGGAGGGAGTGGAAGTAAAAGGAGACATCTGTATACAACTAACCTCTGGCCTCAAGGCGCTTCCAATTAACTAGGGCATGAAAAGCAAACACACATGAGAAGAAGGCATCACAATTGTTCCCCAGAAAAACTATGAGTAAGGTGAAAATGACTGCAAACTAAGTCCAGTAGGAGTGTAAAGAAATACTGGCCAAACGCTTTCCTCACAAAGCTGAACCCAGCATGCCTGCATCATATTCATGCTTCTTACAGGCCCTACCAGGACCCCAAGAGAAGGCGTAAGCCACCAACCCAGCGCATGCTGCAGGGAAACTGAGGCACCTTCAGCATGCTCTCCTGGCATTTGAGTATATGCAGGACTGACTCCCAGTGTCTACACTCTCTATTCCTACTGACTAAAGCAAGAACAGGATTCAGACTGTATTTTCAGTACCCATTCAGTACCCAGGGGTTTCAGCACCTACACAGTCAAATACTTGTTGATTACAACAACATTATTTGGGCTTTGGTTTCCTCTAGATGTTGTTCATTATCACATACTTCTACTCATCCACACTTCCTTGGCTGATGTTAGGTCAATCCTGTGTCGTCTCCACAGAAGTAAGATCATACCTCTTTATTAATAATGTGTTTATAAAACTAGAAAAAAATCAAGAACTCCTGATGTCAAAAATACAAACCAGTCCTATCCTCATTCTATAGGATGAGTAGATAAAAAAACAACAGAATTTCCTTGCTGCCTGGGATCACAATGATTATATACTCATCTATATTTCAGTAAAGTGGCTACTAGCCACATGTGGCTATTTAAGTTAATTTAAATTAAATCACATTTAAATTTTAGTTCCTCTATTTCAAGTGCTTGAGAGCTACGTAAGGCTATAGTTATAGTATTCACCGTATCAGACACAGAATATATAGAAACTGCCGTCATTTCAGAAAGTTCTGTTGTTAGCACAGATGCAGCTCATCAATAAACAATCACAATATCAAGGACCATTCACGTTTACCATGAAGATCTATAATTTTTTTAACATAATTTTAAAAGCTAATATATACAAATCAAGGACCTCCTTGATTTACATATTGTATGAGTTTTAACACACATGTAGATTTGTGTAACCACTATCACAATCAGATAAGAGTCAGATATAGAACAGTTCCACCACCCCAAAAAAACTCCTTCATGCTGCTCCTCTCACCGGTAATTCCAGCAAACAATGAATATGTTCCTTGTCACCATTGTTTTGTCTTTCCCAGAATGTCATAAATGGAATCATGTAATATGTATGTAACCTTTTGAGGGTGGCTTCTTTCTCGGAGCGTAATGCTCCTGAATTCACTCTGGGTCATATGGTAAGAATGTATTTACCTTTATAAGAAACCACCAATCTATTTTCCAGGTGGGCTATACAATTTTGCAATCCCACCAGCAATGTAGTTATAGGAGTTTTTTAGTTGGTTTTTTGGTATTTGCTACGTTCAGTCATACTGTCTACAAATAGGAATAGCTTTATTACAACTTGTAAGCCTTTTAGTTGTTTTTTTTTTTGAATTCCAGGATTGATTTTGAATAGCAATGGTGGAAGTGGACGTACGTGTCTTGTTCCCAGTCTGAGGGGAGAATATTCAGTCTTTCTCAATTAAGTCTGATGTGAGCTGCAGAGTTTTATAGATGTTCTTTATCAGTAAGGAAATTACCTTCCTTATCAGTAAGGAAGCTGTTATCATGAATGTATGTTGAATTTTGTCAACTGCTTTTTCTCAATCAATTGATTTTATCATTGATTTTCCTTCTTTAGTCTCTTAATATGGTGGATTACATTGATTTTCAAATGCTGAATTAGCCTTGTATTCCAGAGCAAATCCCCACTTGCTCGTGGTTTAGTATTCTTTTTATATATTGCTGGATTCCATCTGCTAATATTTGGTGGAAGATTTTTGTATCTATGTTTATGAGGGACATGTCTGTAGTTTTCTTTTAGTGTACTATCTTTGTCTGGTTTTGGCTTAAGCATAATGCCGGTTTCATAAAATGAGTTGGCAGGTGTGGCCTCCTCTTCTATTTTCTGGAAGATCTCATGTCAAACTGTGGTTTTTTTCTTCCATAAATGTTCGGTAGACTTCTTCAGTGACACTATGTGTGGATCTGCAGTTTTCAGTTCTGGGTTTTTTGGAGTAAAATTTTAACTAAAGTTAAATGTATTTAAAAGATATAGGACTATTCAGGTACTCTATTTTTTTCTTGAATTTTGATAAGATGTTCTTTCTTGGATTTGGTCCATTTCATCCAAATTGTTGAATTTATGTGCATAGAGCTGTATGTAATACTCAATTATTATACTTTAAATGCCATGGAGCCTGTGATATACCCATTTTTACTAATATTGATAATTTGTATCTGACTGTCAATTTGGCTAGATCTTTATCAATTTTGTTGCTATTTTTAAAGAACCAGCTTTTGGCTTAATTGATTTTCTCCATTAATTTTTTTTTAATTCATCTACTCTTTATTATTTCCTTCCTTCTGCTTACTTTGGATTTACTTTTCTTTTTCTGGTTCCTTTAGGTGAGAGTTTAGAATTTTATTACACATTTTTTTCTTTAAGTTTTCTAACATGAGCATTTAATCTTTGTATTTCCCTCTAAGCCCTGCCTTGTCTGCTTCATTACTGAACTCACTGCCAAGACCAACTGTCATGAAGCTTTCCCCCTATGTTTTCTTCTAGTAGTTTTGTAGTTTGGGGTCTTATGCTTAAGTCTTTATTCCATTTTGAGTTGAGTTTTACATATAGTGTCAGAGGTTCATATGCCTTTTTATACCATCTCAGTGACCCTAACCCATTTATTTTTATGTAATGTTCCTCTTTATCCCCAGTAATTTTCCTTGCTTTGAATTCTACTTTTCCTGAC
Organism: Smutsia gigantea; assembly: GCA_032199065.1. Taxonomy (NCBI): domain Eukaryota; kingdom Metazoa; phylum Chordata; class Mammalia; order Pholidota; family Manidae; genus Smutsia; species Smutsia gigantea. The sequence goes on along the minus strand of JAVSCE010006938.1, from coordinate 82,942 downwards.
ATTGATATGGCTACTCCAGCTTTCTTTTGATTAGTGTTTGCATGGTATATCCTTTTACATTCTACTTTTAATTTACTTCTATCATTATATTCAAAATGTATCACTGTAGACAACAAATCCTTGGTCATATTTTAAAAATTCATTCTCAGGATCTTTGTTACTTATTTGGTATATTTAGACCATTTATATTTAATGTAGTTATTTATATGTTGGGATTTAAATCTACCTTTTTTTTTTAATGTTTATACCCTCATTTTGTTCCTCTGTTTTCCTTTCCTACTGTCATTTGGATTATTTTAATACTTTTTAGTATTCTACTTTAAATCATCTACTGAGTTTTTACTATAGTTCTTAGTATAGTGTTTTTAGTTGTTGTTCTAAGCATATCAGTATACATACTTTTCATATCTACTTAAGAGTTAATATTTTACTCCTCCAAGTGATAAATCTTACCACCATATTGGTCCTTCTACATTCTTTTATGTTAGTTGTCATATTATTACATCAATATACACTGAAAATTCCATCAACATCATATTTGCTTTCCATCATACATATTTTAAGGAACTTAAGAGAAGAATGGTTACTTATATTTAACCAGATATTTACCACTGTTGGTTTTCTTTCATTCTCAATGTTCCAACTTTTCCTCTGGTATCATTTTCTGTCCACCAGCATTTCTTTTATAGCAGATCTTCTGACAGTGAGTTTTTTGTTTTCTTTTATTGGAAAATGTCATTATTTTATCTTCATATCTCAAGGACATATTCACTGGGTACTTTAAAAAATATTGTTCCACTTCATTCTGGTCTTCATGGCTTCTAATGAAAAATCTGCAATCATTCAACCTTTTGTTCTATTACAAGTCATTTTTCTTTACTACTTTCAAGATTTTTCTCTCTTTAATTTTCAGTAGTTTCTAATGTGTCTGAGTATGAATTTCTTTGTTTATCCTGTTCAGCTTTTTGAATCTGAAAGTTTGTCATTTACCAAATTTAACTATTTTCAGCTATTATTTCTTCAAATATTTTTTCAAACTCAAACTTTGATGACACAAGTGTTAGGCATTTTTGGTACTGTTCCCCACACCCTGAGGCCCTGTTTATTTTGTCCTTCATTTTTTTATTTTCTGTTGTTGAGACTGGATAATTTCTATTGATCTGTCTTCAAGTCCACTTCTTCTATCATCTCTACTCTGTTATTTAGCCCATCCATGAATTTTAATTTGGGTTAGTATAAATTTCAGTTTTAAAATCCCCACTTGATTCTATATTATATCCTCTACTCCTTTCCACTCTACCTTTCCATTCTTGTCAAGAGTGTTTATCCACACTTCTTGGGCTATAATTTTATAGCTGATTTAAAGTCTTTGTTTAATAATTCCAACATATAACAATTACTGATTGTTCTTTCCCATACAAATTGAGACTATCCTGGTTCTTCATATATTAAGTAATTTTGAATAATGTTGATTATTATAAGACTCTGAGTCTTTAAATCCTAAGGAAAATGCTGATTTATTTTTTCTTTTAAGGAGTTAGTCAACTTAAGTTCAGGCTGCAATTTCCAAATGACCTGTCAGTTGTGATTTGAATGTCAGTATGCTCAAGGCCTTTGCAGTGCTATGTGGATCTTCCCCCTCTGCATACCATTCAATGGTCAATCTGAGACCTTTGTGATTGTCTAGTGCGCATTTGAGGCCTCTAAGTGTTCGGAATGCTGCTTAGAGTCAGATCCACACATGCACAGCTCAAGAAGTGAGACCAGGTGTCCATGCAATATTTTATATGATAGTTTTCTTAAGTTTTTTTCCCTCTGTCATCTCCTCAATACTTTCCAGTTCCGGGGGACCCCCATGGTCCTTCTGCCAGAAGGCTTGGGCTTTGGTTTCCTTGTTTAGTCATGTCCTTCCAGCAACTGTGTCTCAGTCTTGTGCCAAGTGCTGGGAGGACAGAGAGGAAAAAATGTAATGGGAATTCACCCCAAACTTTTGAGACTATAGTTCCTCTTGTCAAAGAGAAGTCCCCCCCCAAAGTCTCATTTTAGATGACTGCCCATCTCCTCCTGTTGCTGTACCTCTACAGGATCGACTACAGGTTGGATGGGACAGAAAGAAAAAGAGGAAACAAAACAGTGACTTCCCCCACTCACTCTGAATACAAGAGTCTGCTTCTCTGCTGCTGGGGCCAGAAAGTGGGGACGCCTCCTGCGGATCTTGTCTGCCCACAACAGTGTGCCCTACTGGGTCTGGGGCTGCCTTGGAGTCTATGCCCGGCGACACAAGCGAGGGGGGGACCAGAAACTCAAAACCAAGTTTGTGGTATCTCAAATTCTGGTCTGCTACCATTTACCTTTTGGGGTCCTCCAATAGCTGCTCTACGCCTTCTGTCCAGGGTTCACAGCTATGCTCAGTGGGAAAGACAGGATGGGGTGTGCCTGTCCTACCCGACTCAGATGGAATCTCCTTTTATTGTCATTGCTTTTTATTGTTTAAATAAACATATTAAGTAAATGATAAATAAGTACTTCTAATAATAGAAGGAAATATGTTACCTTTAGTCCTTAGTTTCCTTTCATAAAGACTTACTTTTATTTTAGGGTGCGTTTGAGACTTCTGTTTTTTTTTTTTTTTTTTTTTACATTTCAGCTTCAAAAAGATACCCTTTTAATTCATCCCTTTCCCACATACCAAACACGTCCCCCATTCCCACCTCGGTGATAACAAGTGGATAGACATGATTAACTAGAATTCACTTCCTTTTCCGCGGTCCTGGCCTCTTTGGCACAATATTTTCTTTAGAGCAACTAATGAGAAGCTAAAGTGATTGATATGAGTGCCATTCTCTCCTTCCCCAAGTCTACCCTCCGGCACAAGGACTAATGAGCTTTGTCATCAGTGTGAGAGGGACCAGGAGGGATGAGGCACCCACACTGGCCACAGACCAGATCATTAGCATCAAATGTAATTACCGCATTCACTGCTTCCCTTTCTGACCCTCTTGTTTCTACCTACACTACACATGGAGGAATTAGAGTGGGTGCTTCAAAGACTCCTTCCTTAGCCTTGGCTGAGGCTGTTACAACTGAAAGGAAAAACAAGAGTGGCTCAAGACTTTTACTCAAGTACATTCAGTCCTCCCACTTCTACGTCAAACTGTTGGCATTTGCATGCCATGCACATTTGTTCAATACATGAGCAAGACTAGCTTCTGCACTCTATCAACTCAAAAAATTCCCCCAGAAGCAAAACTCCCAGATGTGACATCCCAACAGTTTTACTCTTATCCATAAGTAACTTGACCCCAGACTTCTAACAGCCTTCTCATTGAGGGGTGTTGCCCAATGGACAGGACAACAAAATGCTCATTGAACAGCAACTGTTAGTGCTGGGTGATGAGTGGGCAAGGTATATTTATAATTCTACTGTATTGCTGACAGAAAGTCATCTGCGGCATGAGCAGATTTGTTAGAAAAGGTTTATGTACAGTGGATAAACTTTTCTATTCAGCCCAAATGCATTTTTTAATTCGGGCTACTGGCAGCGGCAGTTCTGTGGGAGCGAGAGTGAGGTAGGAGAGGCTGCTCAGCCCACACCGCCTCGTGTGGGTGTCTCCCGCTGTGGGGGGGGTCACCCAGACATTTTCCTTGAGCATATGGGCAGATGTCCTTCCTTCTGCATGATTCCCCCATGACATTTAAGCCAGGGTCTGGGGAGGACAATGATGTGACCTGGGTCAAGGAATGGGACCCCGGGGGCTTCCCCCAGGTGACAAGCTGTACTTGGTCTGCTCTGCACAGTGGGGCACCCTGAGGAGCTCCCCCACCCAACTGAGAAAGCACACCTTTCACTGCCCACCCTGTTTCTGGGGCTAAGGAATCATCCTAGCTGAATTAGTCAGCGTGAACGTCTCTGATAGGGATCCAGAGAGCCAAGGCCACCGGAGGTGTCCGGAATACAATGCTCAACACCATTGTTTGTTGAAGCAATGAGAAAGTGTAAAGTGAGTAAAATCTGATTTCTAACTTAAACTCAGGACAAAAAATTCAGCTGAAACTCCACACATACACAGACACAAAGACACATATATATATGTGATTAGAGAGAGAGAACAAGATTGCTGACAAGATGCTGCACTGTATTTTCTCACATCTGGGTGAAGAGCAGCGTGGCCCAGTCTACACTGACAGGGGAATGGGTGGCTGATGGATCGGTTTCTTTATTCGGTGGTTTGTTCAGCTCTGTAGTCCTAGAGCAATAGTTTCTACAACACCAGATACGTAAAATTCAACATCTAAAAATTGCAAACACTGCAAATTGTAAAACCAGAGTTATTATACCAGGAATGAGTACAAATCAAACTAATTTTACATAGCAAATGTTTCTGAATATTAAGCAATTAATATAAAATAATTATAAATTTGTGAAATTTATCAATAAGTTATACGTCAGCTTTTTTATAATGAAAATCATGGTGGATTGTTTCTTCCACATTTTAACTTTTTCTCCTTTTCCTTGCTGGTAAATCAGTGCTGTATCAAGTTTTTAAATCTTTTTTGCTTTGTTACTAAGTAACACATACATTGATGAAAGACTGCCCTTTTAATGATCAGTTCAGATTAGTAAATTTTTCAATTTTTTAAAAATCAGTATGTCTACCACTTTCATAATTTGAAATAACTGCGTCTATTCTTATAGGAATTGCAAAACCGTCCTCTTCAAAGTTCCACACCCCATAAAATGCCTGTTTTAAGATTAAATGACTAATTAAGAACGTCATTATTCCATTGTGATACTCTGTACTATTATTTTATGCTAGAATCTAACATATTCTTGCTTGTATCTCTTAAAGTCAGATGGACTAAATCATTACAAGCATTTAATTTTTCATCTGCTTCTATTATACTATTTGCCTTTATCCCTTCTAGCCCCCATCCTCCCCGCAACCCATCCAGATCTCAAGAGAAAAAAAATCCCCTAGCAACAATGATCCTTCTGATCAGTCGGCTTGGGGGTACAAAGCGGTCCAGAAAAAGTATTGGTCTTTTCAGGACTTGGGGTTTGCAGGAGTGTGAGTGGTAGGATTTCTGTCTCCGGAGCTTCCTGGGGTGGTCACCTGGGAACTAGAAGATGACAGCTGGGCCAGTACTTTACAAATTCTGGCCTACTTCTGTGCTTTCACGGACAGTTGTTCCAACAGTCCATAATGAAAAGAGGGAAAAATTAGGACAACAGAGTATTTTTCATAAAGGTAACTTTACTTGATTAAACAACTTTTACTCTGCTCTTCTTTCCTTTTGTTTGCATGTGTGTATGCTCATGTGCGCATATGCGTGTATGTGTAAAATAGCCCCACTTTTAAATGTCCTCTCTGTTACAATGATAATAGATGATTTTTTTAAAAGTACTTACTTGCCAGAACTAAAAGTTGGTGATCTTATGTTGGTGCATATAAAATTTTATTGAAATGCTTTTGGTCTGTGAAGTCCAAACTCTAAGAACCATGGATTAGGTTTTAGATGGTGGGAGAGAGAAAGGCACAGGTATTCATAATCCTAAACCATGTCCTGAAAACATCTCTCACCCAACTTGGTATGTCCAGGGTTTTGAAAGCAAAGCAGTACAAACCCTGGTACCTTCTTGATTAATGAAAAACATTGTTTTAAGCTATTTAATCAGCACGTACTCATCAATTTGTTTTTTAACTGAATCACCACATTATTTTTCCTTAAGCTTTGTTTCCGCTTTCAAAAAATAGACTCTCCTATTTCAATTTCCAAGATTAACATTACTAAATCACTGGTTTATTAAGTTTTAATGTCCTGTGCTTTTTTTTAGCACTAATATATCTCATCATAGTTCAAAGTGGGAGATCTATTTAATCTAAAATAGGATTAGAACTACTTTCCTTGTCTTCCACTATTTTCACCACTACTTATAATCCAACTATTCCTGATTTCAGAAACCTAAAAGAAAACAAACAAAACAATTAAGAGCATAGGGCAATCAAAAAATTATCCAAGTTGGGGCTGCCTTGAGACCCAAACATCCAACTGTCTAGTATGAACCACCGTTTCGGTGGCTAGTGTATGTTCCACGTGGCTAGTGTGTATGTTCCAGGTCTTTTCCGCCATCCTCATTCATCCTGAAGGACACAATCCCCTTTGTTCCTCTTGCACCATTTACTTTTCTGATGATTTCACCCACCGTGAGCATTTTCACTTGTGTGCACACACCCACCATCTTTATCTACTTTCCTTTTGACATTAATACTTACCCATAATTCAGAACATTTCTCCTTTCCCTCCTCCTATAAATAATAATGCCTATTCTTTACTGAGTGCCTCTATATACCAAGTATTATTAAGGGCTTTACATATGCCATTTCATTGACGGGTCACAAGAACTTTGTGAAACAGATACTATTATCTCCAATTTGTGGATGAAATCCAAGAGAGTTGGGTTAACTAAAATCCAGGATGAAATCCAAGAGTTAGGTCACAGTCAATAAACAGCTTTGATGATAGATAATCATAATGACTATGATACTGATATAGTTATGCTGAGGGATATAAAAAGGCAAAATTTGAAGCAAATTTGACAGAGTAAAGACATTCTGCTTCTTTTAATACCTCTCAAAAGTACTCAGAAGATAAGTCACAATTTCTGCATGTGTCCCAGGTCATTCCCGCTAATTATAACTTACTTGTGCCCTCATGCTGAAGACGGCTGAAAATTTAATTCTATGTTTCTGTGTTAGTGTTTAGCATCTTCTATTTCCCACAGCCATCGGTAATACTCTTACTTCATGAAGTTAAGAGTGAACCATGTGGTTTGGCGTGAGCACCTCCCCAGCGCTGAGCCCAGCTTCTGGAGAACAGCCTTCACTGCGATGAAACAGCAAGGCCTCCTGTGGACTTGGGAGACCCACCGGTCTGTCAGTCAAATGCAGAAAAGCCCAGTTAGATGACTGTAGTTTTTTCTAGCTTGGGCTTTTCAGTTCCAAACAGTTGACTTATCAATTTCTTTTGGGAAATGAGTCATATGTAAACCATTAAAAGAAAATCTGGATTCTAAATTCACAACTAGGGTCTGAGTGTCCTCTGGTTGCTTCTAAAAAGGAATGCTTGCAAGGGCTTCAACCTTCAGCCGCCTTCTACCAGCTACATTCCCAACAGAGGCACCCACTGTCCCAAGTGTAACCTAGAGCTGATGGGGACCCAGCCTCTCTGGTCCTAAAATTCTCCCTTGACTTCCCAACCTGCCCATCTCTCCTTTCTCCTTACCAGACAGTGCCAGCTAGATGTTCCCAGTGTCTCAAACTCAACATGTCCAGACCTAATGTTTCATTCCCATCAATCCTGAAGTTGCATGTAAGAGGTTATATCCTCTCGTTGGCATTGCACTGCCACCATCAATGCACCCACATGACCTGTGAATGTCAGATTCCTGTCTTCACTGACCATCCCTCTCCCCCAGAGTCTGAAGAGTCTATAAAGCCAGGCTACTCCCTGGATGTCTGGATGTCTCTACCTCTGTTCTCTTTCCTCCGCTCTCCTGCAGGCCAGGTCTCTGCCTCTTTGGACCACCAGAAAAGCCCTCTGCTGGCTTCTCCCACCCACCCTAAGCAAGACTGCTGGGATCTACATCCTGTCTGATCTCCTGTATTTGGGTCATGTCTTTGGTTTCATCTGCTTGAAAATGGGATATAATCAGTATCAAATATTCTAAGGATGTATGTTGATATCAATTACATCCGTGTTTTCAAGCTGACAAAGCCAAGCATACAATATAAATCAAGTGGTAAAGTTTTCTTACCATATCAGAAAGACATTCCTCCAGAATAATCTATCAGAGTTGACAAACAAATCATTGGTCTTCTATCCCAGTGGGAAAAATACCACTAAGGGTAAAATAGTTTGATCACTGTAGCAATTAAATGCAAACAGGAGACAAAGAGCACTTACATTTATTGATCACCTACTCCACGGCCGGCATTATGTGGGTTATCTAAATTAACACAACCTTGTCATCGAAGAATAATCCCCATTTAAAGAGTAACACTAAGTAATGTGTTCTGTCTCCCAGCAAGAAAGTGGTCCATCCAGGGTTCAGGTGTAGCTCTGTGCAGGCTCCCAAACCGAAAGCTTTGCCACCATCCCACAGCCAGCTCACCAAGAACATGCGGAAGCTTACAGGGGCCATCAGTGACTAAAAGACGCACATCCACGGTGTCATCGCTTTGATTTAAATTCAATCACAATCTAACCCTTTTTTGTTGTTGTTGTGATTTCAAATTTCAGGAATATAAAACTTATGGCAATTGAAAGGAACTGGGTAAAGATGAGAAACACTAGTTGATGACAAAAGAAATTCACCTGGCAACATATCCAAGATTTCAGGGATCCTTCCGTGTCCTGTGTCTATACTCAGGAGTAGCATCACATAAAAACCCACCAATTTTTTAACTAGATAAGATATATGTATCAGTACCTACTTTTTGCTTAGCACTGGATTAAGTGCTATGAGCACAGAAGGAAAACCGAGACACAGTACCGTCCACCTACAGGTAACCTGTCGATTCAGGGAGCCGAGATAAACCTGTAATCGCGGGCAAGGACAGCATCTCCTACCGCAGCATGACGGCCGGGGTGTATTACATACACCCTCCCGTACAGTACATCCAAGCCTATCAGCTCCAAATACAAAAGGACTCAACATACTAAAACCACACAACTGTGTAAATAACACCATGACGAAGGGGCTTCTACATCACAGAGGTCTGAAAAGCAGTCCTTTCTTCTAAACATAATATTTGAATATGAATTAGTAAGTAATACATCTGAAGAAGAACTTAAGTGACTTGCAAAGTTTTATTCTCCAACGCAGATACTCTCCTTTGTGTATTTTCCAGGGCTATTACCTCCACTAGGAAACCCTTTCTTTATGAATGGAAGAGGACGTCTCATATGAGTTCCCATTTCAATTATTAATTTCTGAATTAGCATACTGTGAATTTGTAAGGTTTTATTTTTATCATATTCGAAGTACTATAGCATCTTAAAAAGGGTGAAATTAACATGTGACACTGAGTTCTCTATAACAATAAGTTGTGCCACTTACACGAAGATTATTTTAATAGTTACTAATGCAGTTAAGTGTTATACTAACACAACTTTTTGATGTCATAATAAAGTCCCTGAGAACAGAAACCACGTTTATCTCAATTGGGAGTAACTGTTACTCCCTCCTCATGTTTCCATGTGAAGGAACTCCCTTTAGAATAAAGCCCAGGTGGGCACGTGGGCCCCCCTCTGCCGCCCCTGCAGACACTGACTTCTGTGACTGGTAATCATGGGAGAAGAATCCATTAAAGAGGGTAAGTGACCAAAAGTCACACTGAAGAATTATAGAACCATTAGGATTTTGTCTAATTCCAAAGTCTGAATACTTCTGATATTCTACCTTCCAAAGCCTATAAACATATTCTTTCAGTTTTGTTTTTCCCACAAGAACTTTTGCTTCTACTGCTCAAGAAACCACATTTTATAAATGTAGTAGGAGTGCAATTTGTTTGTAAAGGGTAAATTTTTTAGAAGGACTTTTTAATCTCTTGAATCTCTCAAGTTATCTAAAAGCATATTATTTTTCTCTAGACCTTCCCAAAGGGTCATATTTTTGAAAACTGTACAAACCACAAATGTTATCAATCACACATTATTTTCGAGCAAAGTCCCTTGCTGAGGTACTTGCTTCATGAGCTAATATTAGTGGTCAAAGTGAAGCACTGCAATACTGTATCTGCCACACATCTACAAGCATCAGGCTTGACATCAGTCAGAAGTCATCTCTCGTGGAAGCTGTCACAGGATATAGTGACTCATGCTGGCTGGAGCTTGCAATTTCACTTCTTCAAGAGGACTTTCAAACTAGTAAAAAGCTTGTGATACAGTAAACTAGACACAAAGGTTCTTTGCTTTTCATTTTACTCAATTTTAACTTGTTAATCTTGCATGTGTTAAATCGCTCTAAAATGACTTAATAATGAAGATATTTTTGCAAAATCATAATTTGATCCACGGAGACATACTGAATCACCTAAATATAAGACATTAGAATTTTACCACCTCAATTAAAGGAAAGTTAGCATACAGTTACACAAAAGAAAGATGACTTCTTAAAAGGATTAATAAATATAATTTCTAAATTTTAAGACAGATCTTTTACAGCCTGCAAAGTAACAAGAGTAACCAATCCTGCCAGTCAAAATTGGCCTGTATTAAAGAATACCCAATCTTACGAATACTTGGAATCATGGATGAACCTGAAAACTGTTTAAATTAGGCATTTCTGAGATTTGAAACTACACAATTAGCTTAACCTGAGAGGAATGAAAATAACAGAACATCAGATATTTTCTTAGAGAAAAAGTGCCCATCTTATCAACAGGTGGATTTTTCTTGCATTCTTCATGAGGTTACTGCATCCTGCTCTGGTTTAGACAAAGGACTCTGGCCTACTGCCAGGACCTCCCCATTCGTGAGGAACTGTAGGCTATTTGGCTCTGACATTTGTGCCACTAGACAGAATTAACATGTTGGTGTAAAGTCACAACTCGAGACTCTATTTGTGCCACAAGTATTGTGAACCAATTATTTAAAACCCAGATACACTATCATATTTATTTGTCCCCGGTTCTGTTTACAAGCCTTTGTTTACAACCATATAGCTGAGTAAAACTAAAGCAGCCTTTAAATAAAGCAAGCGTAGTTTGCAGCACGACCAGACACTGACTTCTGCTGGTGGCCTTGTGTTTTGTGAACTGTGATGGTTGGGCTGCATAATCATCCAGTTTCACCCACATGCCCGTGGCCTGACCGCAAATAAAGCCAAGTAGCTGGCAGAGTTCACTACACTGGGCAGCAGGCACAACAGAAAGGCATTCGTTATCCTTAGAGGTGTTTGTATTCTTTGTTTATCCATTTAAAGGCTTATAAATTTTTATGAACTCTTGGCAAGGTAAACACAACAGGGCAGCAATACGACAGCTTGATGAGGTCTGTCCAAAAGCTAGCTCGCACCCTTCCCCATTTTTGACAAGGAAGCAGGCTGCCCCCCCCCCCAGTTACACACACAGCATGTGGAGATGCTGCTCTAACCTTTCCAGGGCACTAGGTTACTGTTTATGAAAGCGATAAAACATTCTCTCACCACCTAAAAAAACCTTGGCGAGAATCCAAGCCACTGTATCACGGAGGACCAGAGTCAAGGCTCAGGGTTTAGCTCCTCTGTCTCCATCACAGAAGCACCTGATGTATTTGTTTCACAAAAAGCCGAGAAACATTTCAAGATCTTTTCACGTGTAAATACGCGTTCCCTTTAGAGCTTTACATTTACACTGTCAAACCATTATCCAGCAGATAATTTTGGAACAATCAGATATTATGTTCAATTAATGAAAAACTATGTAAGATCAATATTAAGATATAAACCGGGCGATTTCAAGGAATCTACAATGAACTAAACCTCCTGACCGAGCAAATCCAACACTCTTCACAACCTCCTTTATATCTGTTAAAAGACTTATCATAAATAAAAGACTACATAGTAATCAATGCCAAAACATATTCTCTAAAAATGAACAAGTTTGCTTACCCAACATAAATGCCTTTAATACATCATTTATCCATCATAGACACTGTCACTGATGCCAGCAATCAAAGAGCTGTTGACTCTAAGCAGAATGACTAATATGGAGGGTTACCTCTTTTTTTAGAATACGCTTGAGATTCTATGTGCAACATATACACACGTGTTATCTATAATATATACATGCACGTATAAAAGAATGAATAAAAGCAGCCGTAAAAACTTCTTAACATGGTAGAGTCAGTAATTAACGCAAATAGGAATGAAAACACTCTAGACTGCAGTCTTGAGGCAGGAGCTCATAATCCCCAAAGATTCAGAAGCATTACCTCATTGCAGCCTTGAGACAAGCTGAGCATTCACTCTAGGTCTTACCCAGCATCCACCGGTTCACACAAAGACAACAGAGGCGTGACCAATCACATTGTGGCTACAGGCACTGTTTCAAAGCCCTCTCCCAGTATTACCCATTGACATGCTCGCTGGCAGCCTGCTGAACTTGTCGTCATGGCAACACATCCCAGCTGCTCACCGAGGCTTGTTATATTACTTTTCCTTTTCACCACTCACTTAGTTAATTAAAAATTTAGGACTACGTTTCGCATGTTGGACGCAAATTCAAACAATGCAGCGTCCTTTTCCTCTTTCCTTTTTTCTTTTTTTTCAATGGAGCTCTAAAAAACGCTGGGAAAAGCAATTTGAAAGACACTCCCATGAAGTCCCCACATAACCAATCAATAGAGAGACTGCATGTAGCCCCAGCCAGATGGAATTCGTCCTAACCCCCATCGGCTGCAAATCAAACCACGAGCGTCGCTGAGGATGTTCTTCCGGTTTTGAAATATATAAGCCAATCCAGCATGGATGATTTGTGTTGAAATAGCCTCTTTTCTTTGGTCAAATGTTCTTTCAGTGTTTTCCTTTAACGTGATTCTGATTTAAAGCAGCCTTACCCAGAATTCCACAATGCAAACAGAGGAAATAAATAAATAAAGCACAGAGAAAAAGATCCTGTGAAAACTGCCAATATGACCAGTGCGAGAAGAGGTACCAGCTGAAAGCATGTCTATGAACCTGTGGTATGTTTCAGATTTTACCATCAAAATGTACCACCGCTGGGGCAGAATGGAAACAGCAGCTCTATGGTGGAAAACCCAGGGAAAGAAGTTGCTAGTTTTTGTTTACCAAAGCCCAGAGAAGTAAATTAAACCCCCAAACTGTTTGAGATGATGATTGCCTCACACATATCACCTTTCTGAAAACTCCTATCCTCCTCGTTATACCTTATAATGGTGAGGATACCAAAAGCACTCTCAGAATTCGAAGGTAAGATTTTCTCTTGTTTCTCTCAGCTTTCCACTTACATATTTAATTGTGCAGAAAGAACATTTAAATTTGAAACTATGCTCCTTACAAATAAGCAGAGATAACAGACCATCAAAGTGGTTTTGAAAAAATCCGAGTGTTGCAGTTCATGGGAAAAGTCTGTACTTACTTCAATTAAATGAGAAAACCAATATATCAAAAACAGGCTTGGAGAGATCATACACCTCAACATCCAAAAAACAAATAACCTGGTTAAAAAATGGGCAGAGAACCTGGACAGACATTTCTCTAAAGAAGAAATATAAATTGCCAACAGGCACATGAAAAGATGCGGGAAATGCAAATCAAACCACAGTGAGGTATCATCTCACATCAGTTAGAATGGCCTCTATCCAAAAGACAAGAAATAACAAATGTTGGTGAGGATGTGGAGAAAAGGGAACCCTCTACACTGTTGGTGGGAATGTAAATTGGTGCAGCCACTATGGAAAGCAATATGGAGGTTCCTCAAGAAACTAAAAACAGAAATACCATTTGATCCAGTAATTCCACTTCCAGGAATTTACCCAAAGAAAAGAAAATCTCTGTTTGCTATGCACCCCTATGTTTATCACTGCATTATTTACAATAGCCACGATATGTGTCCATCAACAGATGAATGGATAAAGAAGATGTGATATATATACACAATGGAATACTATTCAGCCATGAAAAGAAAAGAAATACTGCCATTTGCAACAACATGGATGGAGCTACAGGTTATTATGCTCAGTGAAATAAGCCAGGCAGAGAAAGACAAATACCATATGATTTCACTTATTTGTGGAATCTAAAAACAAAGCAAAACAGAAGGAACAAAACAGCAGTAAACTCATAGACTGGTAACTGGTGGTTACCATGGGGGAGGGGTTACGGTGGGTGGGATTGGTGAGGGGATAATGGGGCACAGTAATTCACAATCACAATATAAGTTGGTCATGGGGATGGCAGAACAGCATGGAGAATATAGTCAGTGATTCTTTAACATTTTCCTATACTGACAGATAATAACCACACTAGTTGGGGTGAGGATCCAGTAATATGCGGAACTGTTGAACCACTGTGTTGTACATTTGAAACCAATATAAGATTGTATATCAATGATATTTCAGTTAAACAAACAAACAAGCAAACAGACAAACAGGCTTGGAGAGGAGGGCTTTGCCTTCTGCATGCCTCCAGTTAGATGAACTAACTTTTGAAGCACAGTGCAAGCATGTAATCCAACAGGCAGGCCATATTCTCTCCAATATTGCCCACATCCCTGAATTTTCAGGTTTACCAGCAAATACCACTTAAAAAAAGTCCCTCCCAATGAGATCGGTAGGAATGTCGTAGAAGCTGTACAGAATTCTAATTTGCCTGTGAGGGCTATGGAAGAGTGCTGCCCTGCAGAAGTGAAGGAGAGATGACAGGTAGGGCGACTCTGAGTATTAGAGGTTAGGTATTGTTACTGTCTCCCTGTCTTCTCACTTCATGTAGCCAACAGATGGATCACCTGTTGCTGCTCTCAAACATGGCAGACTGACAGTAACTCCCAGCTCTCTCTGAAATGACAGTAGGAGGAATTAAAAAAAGAAGAGAATGAGAGAAAAGATGAAGCAGATGAAACCATCAAATAATTCTGGAAGCTGGAAAAACAGACGACTGAGAGGTGGCTGAGTTAAGACAGTGAAGAAAATTTAAATATACCCACAAAAGGAAAAGTGAGCCCCGGATGGTGGTGTGGGTGTAGTCATGCTGAAACAATTTTGTGTGTATGGTGAGACTGAGAAAATTAGTAAATATAGTGTGGGAGAAGGGATAGGCAAATACACGCTGGGGAAAGGGGAGGAAGAGCTCTGGGCTGTAAGTATGAACTCTGATTTCCTAACTCCGTCCACTGAAAATCTCTACAAGTAATGAACCCATGCAGCACCCAAGGTCTTGGGTTTGAAATGCCACTCCCTGCTAAATGAAGAAAGGATTCCTTGGAGAAATGATTCCAGGTCTGAGACAGGAGAAGCCTAACTGAACCAGTAACATCTTTTTTGTGTCAGAAAGCAAGAAAAGGCTCAAAATGGATGGGGACACCTCAAAAGATGCAGGGACCAGATCAATGGAGTTTCTCTGGCCAAATCAGGAACAAGGTGAGCATCAAATAGCATGGATGCAAAATATTAGAACACAGTGAATCCGTGAGTAGGCTGGGATACAAAATGAAACAAGAACAGGCTGTGCAGAAAAGGATACTGCAAATGAACACCAATTCATAACTTAAGAAGAAATTATAGATTTAGAATTCGCACTTGTAACTACCATCGTCACGGAAGTGACTCACGCAAGAATTATTGATACAAGATAAAAACATAGGGTAAAAGATCATTGGAGAACAAGCCTGTCATGCAGTCCCTCAAAATATCAATAGATTATTTTTAATTACAAAAGGAAAAAACAGTGGAGAAACCAGGCCAACACTGCTGTAGCCAAATGATCGAACTTGGCATCACCAATGAGATGGACGGCCACCACATTCCTCCTGATGACACGTGCTGGACAAAACACTGTGCAGTCTGGGGGTATTCTTGCCCCTCCCCCAGAAAAAGTTTAATTTATATCTAATCATGAAGAAATAACCAAACTTCAAATAGAGGAATATTCTTTAAGACAACCAGCCTACAATGTTCAAGAAAAGAACAAGGAAACTATTTTAGCTTAAAGGAGAATGAAGATATGCAACATGTGATGGCTGATTAGAGCTTGGAATTAAAAAATAAGAGCTAAGAAAGACAGCTGCAGAGGGTATTGCTGAGATAGAGACATGATAGATAGAACAACTATGGAAAAATGTTAACCATCAGTAAATCTAGGTGAAGAGTTCATTTTGTAACTTTTAGGTTATAAGAAATAAATTAAAAGCTCGGAGAAGAAATCTGAGAAGTCTCTAGAATGCAAGTATTGTTAAAGGTGACATATGGAATAGACTGACACAGAACTATTGTTTGGAAAACTTTTGGCACTCAGTCATACTTCCTCAGCTAATACAGCTAGTTCTCAGCCTGGATATACAACAGAAATTTTACATTCCAGATAGGTTAAGCCAGACAGTTTTTTTTAACTTAGGGACCCCAAGCATAGCTGACGGGACTAGTCAGATACTGAGTAAGATGGGATTATGTGAAAACTGACATACCTCATGGACTTCTCCAATGCTGGCAGCCCATCCGGAGACTGGCAGACTGTTCTGGGGAAACTAGTGCAAGAGAAAGCCCCCTGGCTACCCCTCCAGATCTCTCTGCAGGAAAAGCTCAACAGAGGATAAGCTCCACCCCCCACAAAATGTCCAAACAGCATTTTAGTGCCCCCAGAGATCAAATCAACACAAAAAAACGAAAAGCGGGCTTTAAAGAGACAGAGACAAGGCACAAAGCAGAAAAGGCTATCCCCAAACCTCTAAAATTAACATTCTCAGGAGCTACTGGAGATGTGGCCTAGCAAAATAAGGAAGTAAACCAAGGCATGGTGCCTAGGAAACATTGGGTTCAACATAGGAGTGGTGAAAACTCCCAGATAATAGGGGTCAGCCAGACTAAAAAGTAATCACTCCAGAGCACAGGAGAAGGGAGGGTACTCCCAAAGTAAATTCTCCACCAAAGTAGAGGAATGGATAGATTATTTCAAACACTAGAGCACTTTGAAAAAAAATACTGGTGGGTGTATGACACATCCAATGGAGCACTGGGGAAAAAAATTAAAGATGGATATATTAAAATCTATGCCATGTTTTCTTTTAAAAATAAAGGCAATCATTAACTCCAGACAAAACAAATGGTTGTATAAGAAAGTAAACATATTCATAGTACAATACTTGGTTCTTCAAAAAACAAGTGTTACACAGTCATCATAATTATGATTACCAGTTTGTCTTTAAATTCTTATATAACGGCACTGGGAGACTAAAGGGAGGGGTAGTGAGTATATAATGGAAGCTAAGTTTTCATTTACCCCACCAGAAAGACAAAAAATAAAATCTAAAATTAATAAAGTAAGATACAGCATTATAAGCACATTATTTAGAAACTGAATAAATGCCAAAGAAATAACTAAGAGAGTCTATAGGGACTGCCCCTGGGAAACAGGACTCAGAAATGGTGGCAGTGGAAGTGACAGGTGATTGCTGTTTTTAATTATACTAGATAAGATAAAGAGAGGGAGGGTATGTGTATTTACTATAATAATTGCATTATGTGACTCTTTAAACTATATACACATAAATACCTTTGTAAAAGTAAAAATTAAATTATAAACACAAAACCGTGATGAATAACATAGGCTTGGGTAGAGCAGAAATCAATCCATTAATCATACCTCTATAAGCACCTCCTATGGGCCCAGCATGTACTAGCTGGGTGACTTGGGGCATATTTTTAACTTCCTAATGTCTTAGTTTCCTCATCTGTCAAATGAGTATAGTTATGGTAACATACCTCATTAATAGCATGTGACACAGAAAAAAATGCTCCATCGAGTCAACTATTACTCATACTAGTATGAGTGGGGCCCTGGGCTTGCTACTGGGAACATGCCCAAGAACACCCCTGCCCTCCATGGCCTCCCAGGGAAGGCCATAACCGGGTAAAGAGGTCTGGGGCGAGGAGGGAGGTTCCTGTACCTACTTCCCCTCAGCACCCCGCATGAAAGATCAGCATTTCCAAAGTAAATTCCAAAAAAAACACTAGTCCCGGGAAATATGTCTTAAAAAAAAGTTTTGTGGTGAAATCAGTCTGAGAAACACTACACACCTTTGGGAGTCACATGCACATTAGCATGTTTATGGCTCTACACAGTCCTGCAGTGAAGGAAATGGCTTAGCTTTGTTTAACCCCACATTCCCCAAACTAATTTGACCATGGAACTCACTCAAGAGGCCCAAGCATCACAAAACTGGTGCT
Source organism: Smutsia gigantea (assembly GCA_032199065.1). Classification (NCBI taxonomy): domain Eukaryota; kingdom Metazoa; phylum Chordata; class Mammalia; order Pholidota; family Manidae; genus Smutsia; species Smutsia gigantea. Next base: position 64,999 of record JAVSCE010006938.1, on the reverse strand, counting down.
GCCATGACACATTCTGGGAGCTATGGCTGTAGATTTATCTTTCTCCTCCTATTTCAGAGCCTTTAAAATTCCTTTTTCATTTACCCAGTTAATTTTGACAATTTAAGGAGTCTCCAAATTTTCGAAGTGGTGAAAATATTCTTGAATAGAAAAACTCCCCTAAATCCCTTTTATGAAAAAGGATCTTTTTCAAATAGGTATTTTTGAAAAATACCTATTTTGAAATAGGTATTGATGAGGTCCATAAAAGCTTTTGAAAATGATCATATGGGTAATTTCAAGTAATTCAGTGCCAAGAAAAAGTTCCAATATAAAGTTTGTCAAACAAAGATAAAATCAGTAATAGATTCCTCACTCTTATGTTTAGAATAATCTTCTGGTTAGAAGATCACAGGTGATTTGTGAAATGGGACATATTATGGTTTTTAAAGTATGTATAATGAATCTACATGATAAGATTTCTGTTAGAAAACTTTAACAACAGAAGCGCATAGGTTTCTGCCGCCCTTTTCCTGTATTGAAACTGTGCATAACTTGGGTTATTTTACTTTGCATTCATTTGCTTCTCTTGCCTTTTGAGAAAACTCATCAATACATTCTTTCAGTACTGAAGTTTTCTGAGGAGGAGAGTCTAGAAACCCAGTGTTGCTGAGCTCACAGAAGACAAAACTGCTTTAATGTGTGAAAACTAAAAAGGGTTATGGGCAAAGCATTGGACGGTGAAAGCAGTCACCTCCTTTCTAGAAATAGGGCAAGAGACCATCTTCCTCTAAGTCACTGCTGAGGCTACCTGCCCGGAGGCAGCGTGGTGATTCCCCTTTCTCCAGCCTTCCCCTCTTCCCTCCCGGGCACCCCGGCCTATGTCCCAAGAAGGAAAGGGGGCTTTGTGAAAGGCCTCAGTGTGGCCATGCCAGTCCCCTGAGGAAAGCCTTTCGATTGCTCCCCTTTGCTCCATTTACTAAAAGTAAAAACTCCTGGACACGGGGTGGCGAGGGCTTTACACCAAAGCCAGCCACCACCTCACAGCAGCCAGCTCTCCTCTTGTCCTGGGCCCGCGCAGACTTGGAGGCCTGAAATAGCCCTCACGGCTGCCCTTTCGCCTATGTGGCAGCCCCAGTGCACTGGAAGTTCCTGGGGGATACGAGGTCGTACTCCCTGTCACAGCCCCAGCTTCTAGTTTCACGCCATCCCATCTCCTCGGGACAGAGGGCTCACCTACAAAACCTCCTCAGGACGTTTGCCCAGCTGAGGGGCTGCCCAGTGACTTCCTGTGACCCAGCCTCCTCTCCATGCTGCCTCCCTGGATCTCCTCAGGAGCGCCCACTGGCCGCCCCAGCTCTCTGCCCAGAGTCCCGCCTCGGTCAGCTTCTCTTCTCCTAAATTTCAGAATAGCCTGCTTTGTTTCCTTCCCGTTTGAGTCTGTCTCCCTCCCACTAAACAAAGGACCTTTTCTCACCAGCAGATACCTGCAAATGACCCCCAGCCCCCAGACCACCGCCAGGCCCACAGCGATCTCCATAAACGTGTCCTGAGCATATATGGATGAATGAAGTGTCTTCTTCATCTACCTGGAGAAAGAAAAAAACTAATGGAGTTGCTTCAGCTACCCTCTCTATGCAACAGCGATGTAATTTAATAAGTGGAATGCAGTTAGCACATTAATCAAATATAATAAAAATGCTGTACAATGGTGAGAAGAGCACGCCTAAATGAAAACTTTATGATTTTTAATTCAGGTTATTAACTACCACCGGGAGGCCTTAAACCCCTGAGAGGTACACTAGGTGAGAAAGTGGGGAGAGGTCACACAGCACGAGGTGGACATAAGTGCTGAATAAAACAAAGCGCCCACATGTTGAAAGCACAAAGTATAAACAATAACTGGGCTGAATTTCTAAATGTCTAAGACCCTCAGAATCAAAGAAAAAGAGGGACTCAATAAAGAGTATGATTTAAAAATACAAATATATCTGAAATGCACTGATAATAAAGTAAGAAAGTAAAGCAGATCACAAATACAAAATACTGGGATTATAATGGCAGTTTCTTGAAATTAAAGATGAAGGAAACAAAAGAATGATGCCATTGAATTCTCACATTTGAAGAATTAATGTTGTGATTTTTTAAAAACGTGCCTAGTTTAGACCTTGAGTTTAGTAATTTGGCTCCTAAGTGTTTACGACTTGAAATCATTTCTGAGATTACTTCTCTCCGTGAACATCACATTTCTCCTTCCTCCTCTGGTGCCTGATAAGGAGGTCTGGCTGGTAGCTGTGAACACTGCTTCCTCCCAAATACGACACCAAGATCTTCAATTTACCCTTTAGGACATTCCGAACATTATCGAACTGTATGACCACCATGCATGGAACTTTAGATAGCAGGTATCACTTGTATAGTTTTTCTCATGCTCTCTAGGAATTAGCATCTTATTCAAGCAAGAATAAACTGGGAGAAGGGAAGCAAACATCTAAGATTCAGTGAGCACCTAAGCACAGGGGACAGTACTTCACACGTTCTCTCATTAGTGTACCAGTAACCTGGTTAGGTTAGATCTCAGTATCTCCATTTTAAGAACAAAGCATTTGTAAGTTAGTAGCTTGTCCAGAGCTTAGACGGTGACTAGCCCATCAGCCCCGAGGGTCTCTGCCTGGTGACTCTTCCCCAAACTGTGTGTTGACCTGATCAGCAGTAATGTGGAACTCTACTGGAAAACACTCTGCCTGCCAATTGTGAAAGGCTACGTATCAATTTAAGGCGAAACCTAAAAATAGTCTTACCTATTGGCTTCTACTTTTGAAAGGAAATAAGGCTGCACATACTTGTTACACATCTCTCTCTACTTACCCTTAAACGGAAGCCTGTTACAACTCAGGATAGCAGAGAATCAAGTAAAAAGCCAAAGAATTATAATACAATACGCCAACTGCTACCTTAGTACCTACATGATGGCTCTGGGACACACGAGGGAACAGTAAACCCTGTTGGAAGAACCCTGAACACGGAACGGAGAGGTGGCCAGGACGGAATGAGATGGCATCTCCAGCAAAGAAAACAGTGTGTGTAATAACAAAGCAGAGAGGGTAGCTATGAGTACTGAAGAGTGAGGCAGTTAGCACCTCCTCTGATCCTCGCAACCACCCAGCGAGGTGGGACTGTTAGTACCTGCTTTTAACAGACAGGGAGACAGAAGCGCAGAACAAGCAACTAATGCACGGCAAGTGGGAGGGCGGGTTTCTGTGTATAACCAAATCCATGGAACCGAACGGGGCATGTACCAGGATGTGTACCATATGAGAGGCCACAGACTACACAATACACCAGTAAGCGCTCAGACCAACAGCTAAGTATTCCTAATCAAGCCCTTGGTATGTGCTTGGCACTTCTCACATACACAGTCTCACGTAACCTTCACAATGATAATCTCTGAAGTGTTCTGCCAATAGCCATTCTACGAATGAGGAAATGAAGGCTAAATAAAGGCATGTTAATTAGCTGAGCTCACACAGCAAGGAAATGCTGGATTCAGGACTTGAAATCAAGTCAGTCTGACTAGAAAGCCCAGGATTTTAACTACAATGCTACACTGCTCTGTTATTAAACACTAAGACGTCATTTGAAACTATGAAAAAGTTGTTGTTACCTTGAAGTCAGCCAATACCTTGTATTTATTGATTTTAGAACAAGACCAGTTATACCTAGGGAACATTACAGCATCCATCCCCAAATCATTTACCCTGAGTACCCATTTACCCAGAAAATATTTTAAACTGTTCCATTTAAAAAACTGTAGTCCTCAGGGAACATAGAGCTACACTCAAAATGTATTATTCAAATTTAGAACATTAAAGATTTCATGACTGAAGACTGTAAAGGGCTTACAGAAATACATTCTAAAAGGAGGACAGGGTGACTGCAGTTCTCAACAAGGCAGGAGGAAATGACGTATCCTTGCAAAACAGACCAAAAACAGAGGATATCCTGAATGAGGACATGAGATCGTCTCAAATTTGTATTCAGAACCCAAATTACAGTGTCCTTTAGTGGCCATTAAAATGGTATGCTTTGACTTCAGGGATGTAACACAACTCTGCTGGGCCATGTTACCGGTTTTCTCCAACACTGTGCAACATTCATACTCTCCCAAGAAAATCAAAAACTTCTTTGCTTCTATAGAACTTCTTCTCCCAAGAAAGGCCGTGGGTTCCTTTTTAAATGTAGGCCTGTAAACATGGCAGCCACTCCTATCAAGGACTGAGCACAACTAACTTTGGCCCAAAATATAGATGCAACCTGGAAATGACCTGAAAAATCTAAAGGTCAAGTATTTATCATTCCAAATAAATAAATAAGTCATTCTAATCCATCAGTAATCAATAAGCCACGTTGCACTTGCTGCTCACCAACAAATGGCTGAACTGTCACAACTCTCTCCCCTCAGCTAAAACGGGATCTGCCTTCGGTCTCCCCCAAAATCTGCCATTGGGACTCTCCCATGTTCTCCCTTTTTGCAGAAATTTTGTAAACACATAAGAAAATTTGAAAATAGTGAACACCTGCATAGCCATCACCCCAAATTGGCAATTGTTGAAATCTGTCATCTTTTCTCTAGAAAAAATTATCTTTCATGTAAAAGTGATGCCTCCATTGTGTCCATATCCAGAGGCAATTACTCTCATGAACCTGATGTCAATCCTTCCAGTACACGTAAAACACTTTTGCATACATAAATGCATGCATAATGGATATTTGCTATTTTTAGGTGCAAAATAAAAGACTGAGCTAAATGGCATCCTACTGTGGATCATTCTGTCACATGTCTATCGTCTTTGTTGAGGTACCAGTCTGGACATGGTAAATATTAGATAAATATTTGTTGAATGAATAGAAGGCAGGTTTATAATAGGGCAGTTTCATAATATGTTGAATAAATACATTCTTCCAAACATTCTTTAATAGTAGACGTCTTGGTACTCAAATGCAATAGAGAACTTAGATTTAAATGACTGTTTTTACCCATATATTTTAAATGCATGTTCAGTAAATACCTGATGAGTAACGAGATCATCTTAATGCAGTATTCTGAGTATTCACCGGAGTCAGGAGGACTCACATACCAGTACCACGGGAGCTATTCCAGTTAAGCACTGGTACTCAAAGAAAGGCATATTTTCGGGAACGTGGAGGAGTAGGGCAGCTTCAGTATTCACTGTGCACAACCAGGCCAAGCCATTCACTTTGCAAGAGGGATGAACTGATGAATAACTTTTTTGGTTGAGTGTGATCAACTATTCTGTGATGCATTCCCTAACTTTCTAGGATGTTTTCATTCTCTCCTGTCTGTCTGTCTGTCTGTCTCTGTCTCTCTCTCTCTCTCTCTCTATATATATATATGTATATATATTCTCTTAGAGCATTTATGACACCATAATGTAACTTTATGGATTTACAGGTCTGTCTTCTACGCATCAAGCGATGCATTTCTCAAAGGCAGCACTGGTGTCCAGACATCTTTGAATCCATGGCACTTTTGTCAAGGTTCAGTGGTATTGGGCTCAGTCTAGTCAGTTTAGTAGATCTCCTGGGTAGAATGTTTTTAAATATCATAAACTCAAAAGTGATTCAGCACTTCTATTTCTCCTCAAATGCTCAAATTCTTGATCTTCTCTTTATTTCTTCACATTTTTATTTGAAAAAAAATTTTAACATGGAAAATTCCAAATGTTCAAAAGTGGATAGGAGAGTGTGCTGGACCCCCAAGTACCTACCACCCAGCTTCAAGAATTAACTCATTTTCAACATCTCTATAGAAACTTAAAAATCACAGATGATATATTATAGGTATGATTCATTCAAGAAAAATGACACAGACTCACATGCAGAGAAGAGTCCTTGGCCCTGTATCAAAAGTTGTTTTCAATTAAAATAAAATATTTTAGATTTTTAAAGAAATGACTCCCTTGGTTAGGTAAGTTTATCAATTAAACAACTAGCTACTTGTCCTGTTTGTAAAAAAAGTATCTCTGGATTGTCAGCTTTGCAAACACAGGGTCACTGCCCCATCATATCCTATACTAACAATGAATGTTAAATGATTACATATATTTAATAACAAAGGATCACTGCTCTCTTCCAGGCTAAACTTTCATCTGCAGTAATGAACCTTATTAAATTTGGAATCTCCCATTTCCTTTTTTACAGAATCCTAAAAGCCATGTGCATCCCAGATTTACACATTTTCCTAAACAAGCTTTAACTTATTACTTCCAGAAGGGTAATTCAAAGCCCCAGCGGTCAGATGAACTGGTGAGTGATGGCAATATAGTGATACAAAGACAGAGGCCTGTTTCTTTATGATAGAAAAGCATCTGACTAGGATAGTAATAAAAACTAACTGCAGGTCCATAAGAATTGCATTCAAAAGGAAACTATTAAAAGGGATGTTTTTTAAAAAAAACAACATGATAGAGAAAAGCCCTATTAATGTCATCTGTCTCTCCATTCAAACTTGCACTAGCTGTGCAGTTCCACAAGGGTCCTGACTGACACCTGTGGGCTCGGCTGGAAGAGTAGCTAGCCTGTATTTCACAAATGAGAGCTTTTTTTCCCTCTTTTCTGAATGCCTCAAAATGTCAGTTTACAAATGCAAATTACCCAATATGGAATCTTTTTTTTTTAAGAAAAGGAAGAATATATTTGAAGGGGAGCTGGAGAACTAGAGGATTTTTGGATATAGGGCAGGGCACAAAAATGAAAGAGGAAAGTGTAGGTATCTCATGGATATGAGCTCAAAAGAATCAGAGGCCTCTTAGTAGAATCTCCAGAAAATACCCAAATCTAACTGCCTGAAATCCGTTTGCACAGGGTGAGTCATGAGTGTTCTACAATCAGCTAAGTAGTTTTTGCTTTTGTCTTCTTGTTTTTTTCTTGAGCAAGAAGCTTTGTACATATGTGTATCACAAATGTTTTTAAAAAGCGGTTTGCAAATGTCTGATGCAAAAGGAAACAAGCTGGTTGATCAATCGAAGTAAACCAGATTGTGCCTTGGTTGACATGTCTACTCTCAGTGTCAAAATTTATTTAACTGCTGGCTGCTGATCTGTCAACATCAGAATTACACTAATTGAGCCAAAATCAAAGATTCCTCTGCTGTTTACACATGAGGCAAGAAGGCCAATTACTTACTAATCCTTCAGGGTTTCAGGCACTTTTGATGTGCTAAATACCCCTGAGGACCATATGTGTTTTTTTAATGGGTTGAGGACGGATCCTTCAACACATGTGCAATCGAATAACCGAAGAGCAATAGGAGGTTGCCAGGCATGACAATGTGCCACACGTCAGCAAGGAGATCATTATGTCTCTTGTCATGCAGAAGTCTTGAATTCTATCTCTAGCCAAAGTTGACAATAAAACATTCACAATCTATTGATTTATATTTCAACTTTGTGTTCCTTCTGGTACAGGGCTTTTTAACGCACAGTGCACAAACTTAATAATATTAATTCCATTGCTGAAGCCTTATGTGCCAGGGACCGTGCTCAGTACTTAATGCACATCACACGATGTGTCCAGTTTGAGAGGTTGTGCATCTCCTTAGTAAGTAACTGGAGTTACTGAAGAATAAAAAAAAATAACATGTTTTGCAAATTGCTACTAAGTTGTTGGGATATCATTTAAATACTTAGCCACTTGGACCTAACTACTTAGTCAACAGAACAACACAGTATGTCTTTTGCCTTAAGGATGCCATGAAAAAATTACTGAGGTGTGAAAGGTACCCTGAATCAACAAAGCCAGGGAACCAGCGGATGATTTCAAGGGGCACCTTGAGTTCCCCGATGGTAAAAACGTATACCTTCAAATGAGGAAATGACCACAGGTATGATCCCCTTCCCAGATCAATCTATCACAATGTTCAGGATTTGCAGGAATATGACATCTCATCACCATGTCATTTTGCAGAGGAGGAAGTGGAGCTGAAGTTTGCCCCCAGGTCACAGAGCTAGAAGGACAGGAGAACCTGAACTCAAAGCCAGGACCGTCTACCCCAGAGCTGGTGCTCTTCACTCCGCCCTGCTCTGCCGCTCCAGCAGCCACGACAGCAATTATATAGGACACTCAAGAGATGCTCAGTCATTATAAAAAAAATCTGTCACCATCTGTAGGGGAATGAGTGGTGGACTCCAAAAAGAAATGTTTAAGTCCTAACCTCCAGAACCAATGAGTGGCACCTTATTGAAAAAAGGGTCTTTGTGGATGTGATGAAGGATCTCCAGGTGAGAAGATCATCCTGGATTACCCCTGGGCTCTAAATCCAATGACAAGTGTCCTTATGAGAAACAGAAGAGGAGGTGGCCATGTGAACACACAGGCAAGAGACCGGAGTGAGGCAACCATGGACCAAAGAAGGCTGGAGCCCCGAGAAGCTGGCAGAGGCAAGAAGGAGGCAGCCCTGGAGCCTTCAGAGACAGCCAGACCCTGCAAGCACTTCATTTCAGACCTCTGGTCTCCAGAACTGGGAGAGAATCCATTTCTGTGGTTGCAAGCCTCCAGGCTTATTATGGTCCTTTGCCGTGGAAACCATAGGAAACGACTACACCATCCTTGGGTTCAAGTCACCAAATGATTAAGTTTGCTACAAATCACTTAAAGATCCAAATCATCTGGTTAATTACGGACAGCCTTTAGGAGTCCAACATCTGAAAGCGGTCCTCTACCTAGTATATAGCAAGGAGCTGACTCTTTTCATCAATTTTATCACACTGCTCTCATTTTTAAATTAATTCATTTAAAGAAAAAATATTTATCATGAGTAGGCTATTAAGAGACCAGCATTTGAAATCAGAGCTGATACAATGTAACAAGTGGTGTTACAAATTCAAGGCTAGTTCAATCATTTAAAATGCATTTCAAAACCCTCATCCTCCATCAGGAAGAATGTTGTCTCCAAGGCAGGCAGGAGTGACCAACACCATAGTTATCCCACAGAAGCCATGGCATTTAAAAAAAACAATCTCCGGGAATCGGGAATAAAATAGATTCTTACTATAAACTAACTGAGAGAAAAATAACTTGGAAGAAAGTCTATCTACCTTTATTTAAAAAGAGCAGAAAAAATGGTGGGCACCCCCCATGTCAGGAAAATCAGAAGGTAAAAGCACATTCACTAGAAATTCAGAAAAAGGAGTGTTTGTAAGATGTGCTTATAAACCAAACGACTGCTTCCTTCCTCAGTTTCCAATGGGCTCCGTGTTACAGTGCAAAGGATACTTTAAATAGTAAAGTATAGTAAAAATGGATTATTGTGGGAAAATGAAATAAAAAGCAAAAAAAGCTAGCCCCAATGTTTTCATCTTCCATTTTTTCCAAATTGTTATTCTATCAAATAGAAAATTACCTTTTGACAAATACAATCAGGACAAATAAAACAGGAAAAAAGACTGACATTGCACATTGTTCATCGAAAGTGGGATCATAGACCAATAATTTAGAAAAATGCTATATTACACTCATAATTCTTTGTCTTTTTGTAATTGTCATGAGACAAAACTTATGAGAGAAATAATATTCCCCATATTAAATGTCTATATGCATTCTCAGAGCAAACTAAGTATATCAGTAAAGTTTTTAATGTGACAAATGAGCTTACTTCCTGCTTGCTAAATTACTAATCTAAACTGGACCATGGCAGGGCTACTTGCAAGGATAAGTCAATCATATCTGAAGTGCTTCTGTGTTTTGTGAGTAACAGTCATAGGAGAGAAACCAGTCTCACATGCTCATGGCAACAGAGAAGATTTTAAAGCAATTCAGCAAGCTTGGATTCTCTTTTTAAACTTTCAGTCAAAATAAGGCCAGAGATGCTATACTTTCAAAACTCATTTTTAGTCTTTCATCAGTAGTCAATACCACCAAATTATCCAGTAAAGTAAGAGCTTAGTTTAAATCATCTGTCGATGAAGCAAATGGTTTCCAGACTCTGGCCTTTTGGGTTAAGAAACATTCTAAGAAATGAATCTTAGAACGGGGTGGGCCCTTAAGGAGGCCCCCTCCGCTCTGCAGCTCACACCACCCGCGAACTCAGTGAGACAGCCCACGGGGAACATCTTGGATGCTGCCTGAACGTCAAACTGCTCTCAGCTTTTAGATGTCTGCTGTCAGGGGGTTGTTTTTATATTTTAAACCCCTTTATTGGGGTCTGGCCAACAAGCAAAAGACTGTCCATATTTAATATGTACAACTTGATGGCTTTGGAGATAAGTACATACCCGGGAACAGCATGTTTAGAGTTACCGCCACTGTACTATATACTTAAAAGATTTGCCAAGACAGTAGAACACACACATACACACACACACACACACACACACACACACACACACACAATAATAATAATAATAATAAATAAGAGGGCAGGAGGAATCTTTGGGAGGTGATGGATATTTTTGTATTTTTATAAGTGATTTCATCACCTATAGTCATATAACTCACAACCTGAATATGATTTATATATATGGCAAGAGACAAGATGATGTTTCAGGTGGCCTTGATTAACACGATTTCTAATTCTGCCTTCAAAAGAAGACTATTTCCTTTTGTTTGTTTGTTTTATTTCAGCTTTACTGAGGTATAACTGACATGCCTACTCCCCATTGCTTAATGTAAGCCCTTCTGAACCTGTCCATGTTCCCACTCTGAGTAGCTCTCAAACAAAAACACCATGGCCTCATCTAACAAAGGAAGAGGCTTATGGCTTCCCAGGTGCTGGAACTAAGGCTAGAAGGCATAGTCCACTCCACAGGAAACTCTCTTCTTCAAGGCAGGTGCACAGTTTATTACAGCCTTTCCAGAAAGCTATGTCTAAATGGGGCATGGTAGTGCGCTAGGAGAATTCTGGATTGATAATATTTTTTAATGTGACCAGTTTTTATCTCAGCTGAAGTAACATGTACATGAAATAATTTCAATGTGTTTGGAATTTCCTGGCATGTTACTAAGCTTTCTCTTAGGTGGGGCATGACTCAGGGATGGAAAAAGCCCAATGAATGTCCATCAAAAGGAACGAAGATCATCACAGCCCCCACCAAGGGATACTTCAGCTGTGCGTCAAAGATATCCATGCACTGCTCTGAGAGCATAAAAACATATGCACATACAAGTTCAAGATAACTGTCATGATTATTTCCCTCCTTACTTAGGATGCCTACTCAAAGTTTGTTAAAATGAATAGATAATGCCTTGTAAAGAAAACTCAAAGTACACAACTCATAATACACAAAAGCATCAACCCCCTGGCCACAAAATTACCTCTCTAAATGTTTAAGAATTGTTCACTCTTAAAAAACTCTTTTCAATCATTAGTTATAATGGAAATAAGGTAACACAGCATTTACAAGAAATGTAAGTGGTTGCAAGAAATAATGCTCCACAAAATTATGAAATGAGACAGACTGTCACACGCAGCACGCAACTGTTCATACAGAATAGTTCATACCAGCCTCCAGAAATACAAGCAGGCTGGTAATTCTAAATATTATAGAAGCTCATGCACCTCTATTCCTTCTTTAAATGAACTTATTTATGATTAAGTGTACTAGAAAAAGTTCTTAGTTTCTCATAACCTGGTTTTCTTACTTATGGCCTTGGCCTTGAGACACAGTTCTGCCCACAGAATGTTCTTGTATAATAATCACAATTTCAATGCCTAGGTCAGTATTTGCCATTTTTGAGCAACTTTCTTATACAAAACCAAAACAATAACAACAACAACAACAAAAAAACACCCACCGGAAGACCTTACAATAAAGCACAATAATTTATTACAGTTAAGTAAAAGAGTTTATTCCATAAATTCATGACCCACTGTGGGGGGAAAAAATGCAGAACCCTAAGAGGAGAAATGTAAAGTGATGCACATCAACCACAGCACCCGAGACAAAGAAAAGCTGGGCGGAAGCAATGAGAATGAGTAAAATCAGGTGGACATTTAACACCAGGATGGCTTCACAAGACGGATGAGAAAGTTTCGCACAGGCAAGGCAGAGGGAAGAATATCCTTTGCCAAGACCAGGAGGAGGATGGCAGGGGTCGTCCCTGAGTTTAGACTCCATGGACAGCTGCTTTTCCTGAGGGAGTTGGACAGGGGTGGTGAGGATTTCAGGTCTAAGTTTATTTACAGAAGCTCCTACAGCAAAGCATTTCTTTTGTATTTTAAAAAATAACTTCTTCTCTCCAAAGAAGGAATGTTTTGAAGCATAAAATCTCAATCTGAAATGCAGACGATTCCTTTCAACAAAAATTCAGGTCCCCTCAGGGCCTCTAGTGTACCATGTATCTCCTGAACACTGAAGAACTGGAAAATTAAGAGCCTAGAGAGGAACTTCATCTGATCCTTACTTTCACATCCCCCTTCTGGAAATGCAAACACATTATTATAAGTCTCTGTAGGGGATGAGAAAGGAGAGCAGAGGCCACCAGCAGTTCCGAAGTATACTCTGGGCCCGGGGAAGGTCAGTTACTTTAAGAGATTATCATCCCATTATCTCCCATTGACTGGTAACCCTATAAAGGAGGCATACGAAGTGGTGGTCCAGGTGGAGAAAAAGATTCGGTACGTTTAAAAGGATTTTTCCAGACCATTAAGCCAGCAAGGGCCAGGGCTAGGATTCGGTTTGGCTTGACTTCCACCAACTACCAAAGAGCTCTGCCCCTCTTGCGCCCTGCCCCTGACTGCTCACCCCACCTTTTGTGCCTCTCACCTGTTTCCCTTCTATGTTTTCTGGAACAGGTAGGTAGATTTATTGAACCCTTTAATTCTCTAGGGAGTTGACCTCCAAGTGCTACATTCCAGGCCTAAGAGAAAGACGAGCCTAAACACAAACTTGGAATTGCTTTTCTTCCTCTTCTCAGGAAGAAGAGGGTGGCACCAATCAGAGCAGCTCTGGACAAGAGTGAGGGTGCCGCTGTGTTCAGCGGATGAAGTTCCGGGGGTGCTGGGAGGTCCTGACTGCATGGGTCAGACTCTCAGAATGCATCTTCCTATGTGGACTTCCCGATGTCCTGTGGGACGTCCATTTTGCAACATACTCATTTGTAATTACTTGCGCTTAGAATGCCATTTCACATATAAACACAAAACTGTTTTGCCCAGCGTTAATAAACACTGCATTTTCTAGGATTACAACTGGACATGCAACAAACTTTGCTTTGTTTGAAATGTGGCCTTGAGTTACTCGTCATGTCAGAACATTGTGTCAACAATGGCAGTGGTGACTATGGTTTGAGCCACTCATGCAACGCAGCTGCCATGGCCTCCTGTGCACGCATGGCGAGTCCCCTGCCAGGCATCTAACGACTTCACAGTATGTTCTCATGAAGCCTAGCGAAGCACTTATATAGTAAAATACATATTGCTTTATGATATTACATTCTTCTCATTTCCCACTTATTTTACAATGATATAGCATTGACTTTTTTTTGAAATTATGTGTTTAGGTAAGATTACACTTCTGGACAGGGAAAGAAGCAAAACTGAAGTATCTGTTATAAAGAAGGAAGTGTACTGAGGCTAAAAAGGGTTGGAAAAGGCTGCCCTAAAAAGGGAATTGATGAATAAAAGAACTTGGATATTTGTTTGAATTAACTCTGTCACTAACTGCTGCATAACTAAATAAGTTACTAAAGGGGACAGAAATAAAAGACAGGCTGTAAAAAAATAAAAGGTGACTATAAACTTAAATCAAAGTGCTTGAATAAGTCTCCTGATTTAAGAGAATACGGGTAGGTCAGGAGATTAAGGAGAGAGGGAAAGAGATTGTTCGATAAAATGTCATATTTATATTTTCCATCTTAAACAGGGTGGAATCAGGTTTTAATCTCTTGTCACTTCCAGCACAATATCCTCTTTTTATGAATTATTAAAACACCCCCCCTTCATTTGACTTGCCTTCTTTGATTCTCCCTTTGTCCATTTTCCACTTATTTAATTTTAAAAATCATACTATATTTAACTATCTCCCTAAAACACCTCAAATCCTTTTGGGGGAGGGAGGATAAGGTGTATAAATAAATACTAAATGCTTACAATTTGACCAGCACATTCGAAACTGAAATCGTTAGTAATAACGGAAGTTAGGCACAATGTGTTTATGGACATAAAACTCCCGTTTTTTTGGTACAGATTTTTGTGCAATCACTTTAATTTCAAAAGGATTAAACAAGCTTAAGAAACGCCATTCCCAAGTATGTCTTTTGCTAAATCTACAGTATCAAATTTAAAATGAGTCACTATCATTTAAAATATGTTGGGGAAAGGTATGATATTTATGTCTGTCTGCAGATTGAAAGAAACGTTGGACGTGAACCAGATAATCTCCTTTTGACATTATCAAGGAGCTTAACCATTACATTGAGGCACATGAAACATGTAAATATTGGGATAATAAAAGCATTAACCAATACAGCACTCCACAAGCATTGTCATCAATGCACTTTTTTTCACTGAAATTTAGAATGTCACTGTGTCTTTTGCCAACTTCGTATGTGTGTCCGAAGGATATACAGAAAAACGTGCGCAAGCCCTTTAGAGTAAGTGCTGTACGAATACTAAGTATTTTTGAAGTATTATCTGCAAGAGGCTATAAATATTGTTCAGACGAGGAGCTCTCGTGTGGAACATTTCTTTAGTTCTAAAGCTGTGGAAACACCCACATCTACAGTCTGACAGGCAGTTGGGAAACACTGTTGCTGCAGGGAGGCGGCTGCCCCACCCAGAGCCAAGTTTAAGTCGCTTCAGGAGCAGGAGCCGCACTATACTTTCCACCTGGCACAAACCAGTAACTAGATCGTTCAAGACTGACATGATCCCTTGAGTGAAACAAGGCAAATCTGTATGTTCGAGACCTTTATGGGGAATGAAAGCCACACGTAGCAATACTAGTCTATTATCCAGGCTGATTACCAGGTTAACTCATAAGGGAAAGAATGTCTACTGAACGTCTCCACTTGTGTGTCTGTGTAAGTACCTCAAACGCAACATACCCAGAGTGGAACCCACCACTGCCCCTGCCCCAAACCCACTGCTCCTCCCCAGCTTCTCCGTCTCAGTAAGTGACGCCTCTCTCGTACCCAGAAGCCTGCGGACCATCCGGAACTCACCCCTTCCTGCTCAGCTGCCCCACCCCACCCTCCCCAGGGCCTCACTGGGTCTCAGAGCGCATCTCAGGGCTGCCCTCCACTCCACCTCTCCACGGCTGTCATAAGTTGTCACCTTCGCAGGCCTGGGTCCCTGGAACAGCCCTTACTGAGTCTCCATGCCTCCCCTTTCACCTTCCACAATGCAAAGTTTTATTCCATCACATTTTAGATTAAAAATCTTCTATGGTCCCTTGCTTATTGCCTCTTGAATAGCATGCAAGTGCTTTAACCCTCTAGTAGGGTAACCATGTGTCTCAGTTTGTCTAGGATCTTATGCCTGCTCTTGTGGGGCACTTAATAGTGGCCCCCATTGCTGGCCCCAGTGTTCTAGTCTGCATGATAAACTACAGGACCAACCTACCCACAAAGCCCCTCCTGATGTACCTTACTCTCCAGATTCAGCTCTGACAGCTCCTTACCTGGAACTCTACCTCCCAGTCTGAGAAAATTTCTTTTGGTTCCTTTGCTCATATACCCTGTAGACTCTACAACAGGAGCCTGTGTCTGTTACTATCTTGAGACACCTGACACTAACAGAGTGTCTGCGTAGAGGTGCTAGGAGCCACTGAATAAACCAATAGAAGAGAGCACCCAGAATATGGTAGCTCCAAAATGAATATATTGTAATAAGTGATAAATGAAGATTTTAAAGATATTGAAAGGAAAAACTACTCAGCAAGCTAGGGTTTGGGTTTAACACAATCACTTCGACAACAAACTATAGTTTCTAGATGAATACTTTTAAGGACTATTTTGATACTAATAAAGATGCTTTTCATTATCCCCCAATAGAAATATCTATTGAGCTCAATCGTTTTGGAGACATCTACAGAGGCCACAATGTTTCTTAGGATTTCATGCAAGAAAAAAAGAAAACACCTTAGATCTGGGTCATTAGTTGAACCAGGTTTTCAGAAATACTGAATGATGGCATAAAAAACATATATATATAGATTCTTTTCCTCCAAAAAAGAAAAAGTGAAGAAATACAGCTTCATATTTTTCTACTAAGCTTTAAAAGTGAATATTGAAAAATGATTTCCTTCTTAAAAATACAAGTTATGTAGGTCGGATAATTAGGTGTAATAGATGTATAAAAATAATCAGGGAGCAGAGAACATAATGCCGACAGGATATGCCGCTGTTCCCCTGAAATCCATTTAACTGGGAGCTCACCGATGCCATGCACCATACCCTGCTGCTAAATGGTCTTTTTTTGGTACATGTGGGGGTGGCATGAGAAGTGACAGTTATGAATCCTTAGCAAGAGTCACTTTCTTCACTTGATTTTAATGTTTACAAAAGGCTAAGAAGAAGCTGCTGTGACCTATGGCCAGGGATTCCTTCACTTCCCCAGTCGCACTTAGTATGCTTGAAATATGCCCAACGATCAACTGGTTCTTGAAATAAATTATACCTCAAAATTGCACTCAGGTAGGCAATGGCCCAACATAATTACAATGAATGTAGTATAAGAGGAGGATACACACTTCCTCCAAACCAAGACCAAGACCACTCCTTTCCTGGAATTCCTAGAACATAGAACACTTGTATCTAAATAGGTATTGGATTATTCAACAGAAGGCAAGTGTCACTGCAGAATCAAAAAATAACATAAAGCATTTGATTTAATTATAGCAAGTTACTCGATATACCAGGCATAAAACCATATTCTTTCAATCTCACCCTAGCAGCTATACAAAAAAATACCTAATCATTAGTAATGCATAGGTCCCAAGACTTCAAACCCCTATATGTTCAAATATAATTGACTATATTCCATGCAATTTTCCCAATAACTAAAATTTTCAAGTTGCCTCTCTCCATCTTTAAAGATTGCATGTATGCAACTTAAGTTGCAATTAAAATACATTAATCTCAGAGCATTCTCGAGATGGTTACAGGAGTTACTTTCCCCGGGCTTGAGTCACATCACAGATCCAAACCATCACCAAATTCTGTGTTTCACACTTCCTCCAAAGCTTTTTTTCCTCTGCAAAGGAACAATAGTTTGTTTCTCAGACATCTTTGTTTCCTTTTAATTCCTATCACCACAGGCAGTGGCTGGTGTTCTTGTCAGGATTATTTCCAAAAGGAAACCAAGGGAACTCCGTCCTGTCCCAGAAGCTTTGAGAACAGACTCACAGAGCCACTGTGGACTGTCTGCCCACACTGGCAGGACACAGGATTAAAATTTCTGCCTCAGCAGTTACAAGGTTGTTTTAGACCTCCTTCCCGGTCACCTGTTTATAACTGAAATCTCTCATAAATCTCTGAACACCAAGGCTCTCCTTTTATTATGCTCTCCTTAGCATCCTCTACCTGAAATAGCAATTTCTCATGAATCTTGAGAAGGCAACGTTCAGACTCCTTCAGGTTCTGGTGTAACCTCCTGCAGATGTGTTTTGTTACTGCTGTTGTTTTTAATTCCAAGAGCATATCTTCTTCAAATAAAGGCAGCAACTGGGGCTATCCACATTTCGCGGACATCTCAGCAAAGATGCAGCAATGAACAGAAGGGCAATACCAGATACAAAAACATCCCCTTGTTAGAGCCGCTCCCCGTCCTACCCAAGGCAAAAGAGACAAATGCATTTAAGACAGATGGCCTGAAGTGAAACGAATCTGCTAGAAAGAAGCTGCCAAAAAGCTGGTAAGTAAACAATGCAAAACGCAAGCAAAGAAATAATACACTATGGATCTTTAGGGCCTCTGTTCAGCTGAGCACAAAATGTGCATTTGTAGAATACATGACTGTGGTGCTGGTCCAACCCAGTCTCCAGGAGAAAGTCCGTCAACAGCCAGGAGAAGCACGGAGCCCAGTTAGCTTCTGGGCAACTTGGTGGGAAGGCTGCGCCCTCCTGAGGGGTCTGCTCACCTACCTGCAGGGAGAAG
Source organism: Smutsia gigantea (assembly GCA_032199065.1). Taxonomy (NCBI): domain Eukaryota; kingdom Metazoa; phylum Chordata; class Mammalia; order Pholidota; family Manidae; genus Smutsia; species Smutsia gigantea. Next base: position 46,906 of record JAVSCE010006938.1, on the reverse strand, counting down.
GAAGGGTATCTCCTAAGGGAGCAGACAGAACAGACTGTCCTCACAGATGTACAGCCCTGGGTAAGTCCCAGAAAGGGCAAAACAAGGCAATAATTAGGATGTCACACCAGCACACACGCACACTCCTACCTCCTATCAAAAACATCGGCTGGCAACCTCATGACTATTAAGTCCTAATTGCTACTTCCAGATCAGAAACACGTGCATGGAGAAAGTACCACGTCTATCCCACAAAGCCAATCTATTTTAAACACACTATTTAAAACGGCTCCCTATAGGTCAGGGAGATTGTGATTACTGGCAGTTAAGCCTTTCCTACCTCAAAAAAAAAAAAAGGATATAGTTCTAAGAAATAAATGACCCTTTTTAGAGACCCAAAGCTTCTTACCGCTATACTGAGACCATAAGCTTATTATTAATAATAATAACCATTAACTGTTCCAGGGCACAGATTTTTGCGCCAAGCACTATTATTCTCCAGGTTTTACATTTATTAAAGATTTAATCCTCAAAACGATCCCACTATTAGTATTACTATCCCATTCTACACATGGGACACAGAGAGGCCCGGCTACATAGCTGGTTACATGCAGAGCCTGTGTCCAAACTCAGGCAGCCTCCTCAAACCTGGGCCTGGAGTCCCCAGTTGGCGTTGACTCCACTTTCACAAAACCAAGCGAAAAGTCTGTGTGTGCAAAGATGCAGTAACTGATTAGAAAAAAGCTGGGGGTCAGTGAGTGACACACTCATCATGAAGTGTTGTTTGATCCTCATGGTAAGCTGTCATTTTTGCACTAAAGCCACTTTGTTTCTTTCTGTTCACAGCATGTTGATACTTTACTCACACTGTCCAGTTTCCATCTCCTAATTCTTACAGATCTGGTTAAAAACACTTGCTTTGTCCTCATTCCAAACTGAAGGATGAAGCACTAAAGGCTTTTCCTTAGAAAACTTAGACCTGGTTGAATCCTAGCTCTGACATTTATTAGCTATGTAATGCTCAACCTCAGATTCCTCATCAAAAAATTGATACAATAATAGTACCAATCCTGCAACACTGGCTGTTGTATTAAATGAAAGAATGTAATTGTCACCTAATAGGCCCTCAATAATGAAGGACATTACCATGAATGCTAAAATATTCTTTGGAGAAAACACCAACTTATCTCTTTATTTCTTGTGGGATATTTACTTATCACTCAGTGTTTACCCTGAATGTTTTATTTATTCTTAAGTTTTCATTATTTATCAAATACCATCATTTTCAACTTTGTTTAAATTTCTCTGGAATAATGAATTTATTTACCTTGAATATGTATGCATGATGTATTTATGTATTATGTGTTTTAATGTGTAATTTATGAATTTTAAAAACATATCTGTTCTCATACAGAAAGTAGAAACATACATTTTTCTCTTTAAAAAGAAAGCAAGAGACTCAAGATGTCTTTAACAATGCAGAATGACCTCGTCCTCCTGTATAACAAAGTTTCGTTTTAATTTGAAATTTGCCAATTTGGAGTTTGGAAATTATGGGACAGGGCTAGGCTGAAGGTCACCTTTACTTTAGTTAGTACACATAAGTGGCATAAATAAGTTTCAAGGGACCATATCAATTATTGAAAAAGGAAAAAATAACCTGTTTTCAAATACTAATGGAGCAATCTCTTATATGGCAACAACTGATATGCTAATTATAAATAATTTATCCATTCGTTAGATAGCCTAAGGGCATGAAAGTAATGACTCCATTTCATTAACCATTCTATAAAATTTAAATCTTTCACTTATTTAGACAAGTCTTCCTCCTAATTATCCCAAATTAGTGCAATTCTAGTCCTAGTTATATTTATTACATTGTCTAGCAGAACATTATATACATAGCCAGTCCCATCTGACAAAGGCCTAATTAGATGATCAATTTTTCTTAACTACAGCTGGAGAAGAACACCAGCGGTCCTGGAAGAAAAATTCTTAATGAAACTATATTCAGATTTGAACGATTCCTGAAGCAACTTTAAAAGTGAGTTTGGGGTGACTTCGCTTGAAAATGAGATTCAAATTTTTGCCTACTTAGTCCTGTCTAATTCGGATTCACCTTCTGAGTCGTTAGAATCATGAGAGCGCTATCCAGAGGATTAAGCAGAATCCACAGGTGACCTTCTGGCATGCTGCCCCTGCCCCTCCACCCAGACCGCACACCTGCATGCCACGCCCAGCTCTAGCCTTAGTCCAAGGTCATGACGTGGGAGAGAAGGAACCCTCCCTCCTTTCCTACTGTTGCTCCTTCTGCTTGGCAACGTGCCAATCCTAGAAAAATCCAAACATCTGATTTTTTCCACTTTCGTACTCAGATGAAAAAGCACTAGGTATGAAAATCACTCAATCAAATTTCACTGAATTTAAAATTAAATGCCACCACAGATTCATGGTATCTGGCCTCAGCTGGGCTCTCCAGGCTGCCCGCCAATCCATCCACACATTCCTCTTCTGGACCAGCACAACCATTCGACCTTCACCACCTTGCCCATCACCTCCGCCTCAGAGCTGGGGGCCGACTTCTGGCTCCAGAGAGGAGACAGACCATCATCAACTTGAGATTCCTCAACATTCTGGCCCCTATTACCCTCACAGGCACATATATCCACTCTCCTCCTATCTACCAATCCATTTTCTAGATCCCTCAATCCATATACCCTGGGCCAGGATGGTCTCTCTCTAATGTAAACCCGGCCTGTCACACCCCAGCTTTAAATTCTGTAACTCTTATCCTCAGCATAAAAGCACAGCTCCTCAATCTGGAATTTAAGATCCTTCTAGAATCTTGACCTCTAGTTTCCTTTGCCTTCATCTCCAACCACCCCAACCAGCCTCCAAAGGAGAGAAGTGCCTGTGGGAAGACTCCTCTGCTTCCCGCCTGGCTGATTCCTACGGAACCTTGAAGGCCCCCTGCTCCTCTTTGGAAGGCTGTCCTGTCTGCCAGGTTCCTGTTGGGTGGGTTCACGCTCTGTGGCACGCCAGCACCCTTCACTCAGCTCCGTCCTAACTGGCACTACACCATCCGGCAACTGTTTCCCATTCATCTCCAGGCAATGGCAGGTCTTCGGTCTCTAAAACAAGAACCTGTGTCCAGGACCTCCCATGGGCACTCAATACTAGTTTGTGGAATGTGAGAGGACGGGAGTGAACAAATGTATGAATGAACGAATGGACTGAGAGGCTCATGGTCCTGGGTAAGGATGCAAAACCAGTGCCCACCAAGGCTACGTGTACCTCAGAATCACCCCAGGAGTTTTTAATTCTGGGCCTCACCCCAAACCCACCAATCTGAATACTTGCAGTGAGCGGCCAAGGTGTGGGCCTGTTTCCCAAGCTTCCTGGATGATTCTGCTCCGGGAACCAACTCAGCACTGGTCCCCAGCTGGGGTGTAGGGGCCCCAGTGCACACGGGATGTCCTCATCTCTGCCGCCACTGGAGGAGGAGCTCTAGAATGCAGGGCAACTCAGTGCTCACACTGCCAAATGTAACACAACAGCCCCTTGATTAGGACTTGTGACTTTTCATAAGTCCAACATTTCGCTTCCTGCAGCTCACCTCCAAGTATAGTCCAGTCTCTCAATATGATTTAAGCCACCTGAGGGCAAGGGAGTCCTATCTTCACATCTTATAGCGCTGCCTCAGAGGATACGGAACAAGTAGGAATATCATCTGAATAGTGAGAGGCTGACTTTACCCATATTTAAGTATGTCTCTCATTTGGGGGGAAAAAATGAGAAAACAGTATTCAAGTAAAAGCACAAGAAACTAGAAGCCCTTTGGTTGTATTGGCTCTGTCCTGACCTTCCACTGGGCTTAGCAGCCAGAGAAAAGGGCCTTCTTACAAAGGCTTCTCCGGCGTGGCATCAAGTCTGTCCACGCAGGAGACGACCACATACAGACCACGGCCCCCTCCCCACGCCCCAGAGAAGAAGGACCGTCTGGAACATAGTGAAGTTATGACTATCTACGCTTCCTAAGATACATGACTAAGGCCACCTCACATCCACTAGGACGGCTCCTATAAAAGGAAGAAAGAAAGAAAGGAGGGAGAGAGGAAGAGGGAAGGACAAGTGTGGGTGAAATGTGCAGAAACTGGAACCCTGGTGGCCACTGGTGAGAATGTAAAATGGTGCATCCAGGACGTGGCAAACAGCATTTTATGGTGCTTCCTCAAAAAATTCGGCATTGAATTACCGTATGATCCAGCAATTCCACTTCTGGGTTATTTAGCCAAAAAAAACTGAAAGCAGAGGGTCTTGACAGACACTTATATACCCATGTTCACTGCAGCACTGCTCACAAGGGCCAAAAGGTGGAAGCAACTCAAGTGGCCACCAACCGACGAATGGATATTCACATACAATGGAATAGTATTCAGCCTTCAAGAGGAAGGAGATGCTGACACAGGTTACAGCGTGGGTGGGCCTTGACGACATTATGCTGAGTGTACTAAGCCAGCCACAAAAGCATAAACACTGCCTGCTTCCACCTAGATGGGGTCCCTGGAGTAGTCAAATTCAGAGACAGAAAGCGGGGGCTGTGGGGAGGGAGGACGGAGAGTCAGCGTTTAATGGGAAGAGAGTTTCCGACTTACAAGATGAAAGAGCTCTGTGGACGGTGGTGATGGCCGCAAGGCAGTGTGGACATGCTTAAGGCTGCTGAATTATACGTGCAAAAATGATCAACATGGCAAATGTTATGTTATGTGTATTTTACCTCCCCCCCAAAATAGGGTTAAAAAAATAAATGACTAAAGAATGAATCTACAGAGTTTATATACTTGGACCTGAGGAGCAAACTAGTCATCTTTTCAAAGCAGCAGGGCAGGGAATTTGTTAAAAAGTCTTCCAACTCAGATCAATGTAATTTCTGTACATGTAATTCACTGTATATTGTTAAACGCTCTTCTGTAAAGAAATAATTGACTAGTCAAATCTCTCCCAGGTTGCTTTCTGGGAGATCTGCATATCTAAAACAATAGATATGCAAATATTAAGAAAGTCTAATCTCAGGAAGTTGAATACAAGTGGATTTGACCTTTTTCATTCTGTGGGTTTACATATTTTGGTGCCTTGATTCTAAAGTTTAAAATAGAGAGAAACTGTAAATTCCATTTTTAATTTATGAACTGACAACTGTTATTTTTATTCAGTGTTTTTAAGTCTAGTATATACGGAATTCAAATGTTGGCTAGTTAACCAGCCATAAAATGAGGGAAGGGTTAATAAGAGATCATTTTTAACTACTGCATAGTGTCTAAAAGCAGCTTTTACTTTTTGGAAAATACACTGTATATTTTTTGTGACTGTTCTTAAATGTTCTAAAGAACAGCAGTTTGCTTTATTGCTTTTTCTTTAAATGTTATACACTCCAAGGATCATGCAGGTGCCAGATTTCCCAAGTTCTCCTACCTACTAGCAGAGGCACTAAATGAAGATTATGTTTTCATACTATCCACATTCCCTCCGTTGCCACGGGTTACAGAACTCATCCTCCCTGACCACTGAAAAACTGGGAGAACTTGCCAAGGATTTTCTCAGAGTGACCCTCCTTTGGAGCATCACAAGGACCCTGATTTTCATTTTCTCACAAACTGAAGATTTTTTTTTCCAGTCTCTCCATGCATATTTTAACATATGCACTATTTTGATATAAATACTTTGCATTCTCTTTTGTAACCTGCTTTGTAAAAAGACGCAACTAATATAACTATTACACTTTCAGGTCAATACATTCCTTCTACATCATTTGCCCCCACTTTATTTTATTAATCATTGATATACAATCTTATATTGGTCTCAAATAAACACAGTGGTTCAACAGTTACCCATATTATTAAATCCTCACTCCCACTAGCGCAATCACTATCTATCAATGTAGTAAGATGTTACAGGATCATTAACTGTATTCTCCATGCTGTACCACCATCCCCGTAAACTGAAGATTTTATAATACATCTGATGTACTCTAAACTACGTACTGATTCTTTTCAAAGATAGAGTCCATTCACCCAGTTTTAACCATCTATACTTTTTTGAAAGTCACCCAAATTCGTAGTTTATTAATTTCTCAGGTACCTTAGCCCTAATTCCATTTTGCCCCATTCAGGCCCTTATAACAACTCCTCCTTTGCCCCCTGATACTGTTATTTTAAATTACTGTGCCGGGCACTGTCAGATTATTCAATTATTTGGATCCTGGCCTATTGTTGTGCTCAGAATAATGTTCTGTCTGAACACTTAGAACAGATAGCAAAAGTTAGACTGCACAAAATCAAACATTTCTTGAGCAGTTTTCTATAACTAAAAAAGTAAAGAGGAGTACAAGAGAAAATGAGTCAGCAGAAGAAAATGGTTTACAACTGAATGAAAATAGGTTTATGTGGGGCGCTTCTTTCAATTTGAAGTTTCAAATTTTGTTATCAGGTACCTTTGGGCCAAACAAAACCTAGGACTTGTGCTATCTTACTTTATCTCCTCCAAGAATCAGGGATGTTCCCTGTGTGACTGACAGCTTATGATAACACCAGGCCAATTAAGACAACCACGGAGGTCCCAATGGACAGATGGATGAAGATGCTGTCTCTCCAGCGATAAGAAGAGGAAGGGTTAGACAGCAGCAGAAAATATTGCTGGAATGTTTGTCCCACATCCCCAAACCCCCTGCCAGACTTTACAGACTCTACTATTGTTGGGGCAAGTCAAGGTCACTCTTACAACTTCAGCTGGTAGACTAGAGATTATTTTCCAGTAAGATACACAACTATTTGACATTGTTAGACCCATCAGAATAGGTGGGGAACTCTAAAATTTGTCCTCTTGGAACAACACAGGCCTCTCAAGCAGGTTGCATAGAGTAAGTTCAAGATGCACCCCTGAAGTAGTGAAAGAAAATACTTACTATGTACTTAACAATAAGAAGCTGATTTTATTAACATTTAACATACACAGTAATAGTCAAATCATACATGATTCAAAGTGTGTGTATGTGTGTGTGTGTGTAAAATCTGTTCTGTCATCTGTGCTGCTTAAAATATTCATTAGTGGCTGCCTCCCAGCATTATGCTGAGGACTAAATGAATCTTACACATTGGCTGGTACTAAGTTCATGCTCAATAAACAAAGGTTCCCTTCCTGTGGGGGGCACAGGAGGATGGGAATTGAGGGTAAAAAGCTCCCTCTTAATATGTACATTTCAGGACCACACAGCAACTCTGTTATCTTGTTGGGAAGTGGGATCTCAGACCAAGAGGAAGCCTGTATTTATGTCCCAGGCCCTTCAACCTCTGGCTTCCCGCCACCAGGCTAAACAGCAACCCTGATAACCACACCTACCGTAAGCCCGCAGCCTCAGGCCCAGCCTGGTGACATTCTGTGGGGCTCCACTGGACAGAATGCACTTCCCCACGTCTGCATGTGGCAAGAGAAATTTCCACTCTGGCCCTTAAGATCAGGATGGCATACCATCACCTAGCATGCCTTTGGCACCCTGAACACATGTTCTTTGAAATTTTCCACATTTGAATCACCCACATCAAGCAGGGCACAACACATGGGAAAACAAGATCTGCTGTCTCCAAAAACTATGCTTTAACCAACAAAGGCCAATGCTTCTGTCCTATTTTGGAATCATAAATAGAGGAGGGCTTTGGAAGTTTGGTGAATTGGCCGTAACCATATAAAGCAAGCTCCTTAGGTGCCCTTTACATTCTTCTGTAGGTATTTTCCCCTTGACTTTAAGGAGGGGAGAACTGGGGAGGAAATGGAGTGTTGAAAACAAATAGGTAAAACAGAAACAGGAGTGGACATGGCAGAGCGGGAAGTGCTGAGTTCCCCACCCCATGTGCCTGCAAAGTGAAGTGGGGGTGGCGGGAAACCCTGTCTCCTCCCCGGGCTCAGGCTGTCATCCTGGTGCCCAAGTCCTGCTGCAAACCACCTGCTCTTGGGAAGGCTGCAGAAATATGAACATGTGTCAAAAATGGACCCCAAATCACGGACCTCCTGTGTCTGCTACACGTGCTGGGAGACTGTGTGACTTCAAAGTCCATAGCGCCATCACCACCTTTTTAAAATGAATCAAGGGAGGGACAAGCCCTTGGTTTGGAGGAGAAGCCACTGGGCCTTGAAAGATGAGCCTCAGATTCACAGCTTTGCTTTCTCACATTGCGTCTCTGTGCTGTTCGGCTATTTCAGCTCCAAACACAACAGCAGCTCACCCTGAAACACAGAAGAGGCCTATTCCCTTTACCTTCAGCTGAAAAGTCAATAGAAGTATTTCAGATTAAACTGAGTCTGATTATACAGGGCACCATTTCTCTGATTTTAGGTGAAGCCAAGTTCTCTTAGATTTATATCTCCCAGGAATACTGAATACATAATGATTCTCTACCACTTTTCCTAAGATGGAAATTCAAGGACAAGTGAGACCACTTAGGTAAATGAATAATTCTGTGGATTTCTTAGAAGATCACATACCAAAATCAATAAGAAATGGAATATTTCATTTCTGATTAAATGAATACCAAGTATAAGAGTCAGATTTAAAGCTGTTTTTAACTCTGCCTGACCCTGCACCAGTTGCCTGTGGTCTCCCTTCTGCAAGCTCAGGTGTAAAAACATTTAGGAATGGGTCAATCCTGCACTTACACCTCAAAAGAAATAATAATATAGAAGCAAAACTGTACCAAGGTCTTACTATGTGTCAGGCATGATGCTAATTATTTGGCATGTGTTTGCTCATTTAATCCGCATAATAACTGTAAATTCGATGCTCTTTTATCCTCATTTTACAGGTGAGAAACAAGAGGTGGATCATATAAACTCCCACGATTACACAGCCAGCAAGGGGGTATCTGAACATCAACATAGGACAGCCTGGCTTTTTTTAATCTTAGAAGTTTGGCAGATTTTAAGAAGCCATATTGCTTGAACATTTCACTACAGATGGAATTTTTAAACCCCCAAAGCAGAAGCTGAATGACCCACAACCCAGTGGAGAACTAACTGCTCCAGTTCTCCTTTGGCCCAGTGTAAATGGGTCAAGAATGATTCACCACAATTACCCTTGAGGCCTCTTATCTTCAATCCTCAGAGCAGCGGCTATGAATATGGTTAAAGAAAAGTGAAACGCAGAGGTCAGAGATTTCACTGAAACTATCAGGAATGTCAGCGAGGCGGGGGGTCCCCACAGCTATCCTTTTAAACTCCTGCACAAGTACTACATACCCAGCACTTGCCAGAACAAATCCAGGTGAGACATGAGCCATGCTGTCAAAGGGTCTAGGGGGATCCGACAAGGACATGATGACCAATGTGTAAATCACTTCAGAGGTGTGCAAAGGGTGCCCGGGAGCTCAGAGCAGTGGCTCCATCGCATGCCATCAGGCCCGAGAGGCTTCCCCAAGGAGCCAGCACAGGAGCTGCGTTTTAAACACTAAGGTAGCTGGACCGAAGTGGAAGAAAATGGGGATGATTGGAGAAGGAAAAACAAGGAGCTCTGGAAACTAGTCACCAAATGAAGACAATGTGGTTGCAAAGTAAAACTCCAGTGTACTTCTCTCTATCGTTTAGACACAGCTTCCTCTTCACACCGTCCTTTGAAGAGACAACCATGGAGATCCTGTTGAGATTCTGGGCTCCTTTGGAATTCCTCGTTATAAGCAACAGAAACGAAAACTGGCTCTTTTAATAACACTAATGGCAAGTAATACTGACATAATGCTTCCTACGTGCCTAGCTTGGTTCTAAGTACTTTATGTATATTAATTCATATAATTCATCCGAGACTTTATGGGTAAGGACCAGTATTATTCCCACTTGGCAGATAAGGAAACTGAGTCCGTGAGGAAATAGGTAATTTATCCAAGTTTATCCAGCCAGTATGGCGCAAAGGCTGGATTAGGAAGCCATCTGCCCTGTATCTCTGCTCTAAAGCACTTGGCTACACAGCCTCTCAGGAAAGGAGTTCACTGAACCAGTATCAAGTAACTCAGAGGATTTTAGGGAGGCCTAGGGATCCCGGCTTGGGCTCTGCAGCCAGAGCCGTTTCAGTGTGGACTCCTCCACAGCCACCAATGAGCCCAGCCACCACAGCTGGCACCACCAATATGCCCCGTGGGCCACCACCTGCCAGCGGCCAGGACCTCCGTGATGCTAGCATGCCACCCCAGGGAACATGCCCAACAGCCCCCACTCCCCTGCCCTACAAATAAGTCTGAAGGGAGCGTGAGATTGGTGGGGCCCAGGCCGTGCACCCAGGTCCAGAAAGCAATTCCCCGGCAGTTCCACCTGCACAGACATGAGGTTTCTGCCTCCCACCAAGGCTCATACAGTGGGTGTATTCGTTCCCTACGGCTGCCAAAACAAAGCACCCAGACTGAGTGTCTTAAAACAAGAGAAATTTGTTCTCTCACAGTTCTGGAAGCTAAAGTCGGAAGCAGGACTGGTTTCCTCTGAAGGCTGAGAGGGAGAATCCATTTCAGCCTTTCTCCTGGCTCTGGGTGGGTGCCAGCAATCCCTGGCCCTCCTTGGCTTCTAGACACTCCAATCTCTGTCTCTGTCCTCACGTGGCCTTCCCCCCTGTGTCTGTGCCTTTCTTCTTACAAGGACACCAGTCATATTTTATTTAGGGCCCACCGACTCCTGCAGGATCACATGTTAATGACCCCAGCAAAGGCCCTGTTTTCAAACAGAGGCACATGCACTGGTACGAGGGCTTAGGACTTGAACAAAGCTTTTGGGGGGACTCATTCCATCCATAACAGTGAAGAACTATACAGATACAGGATGGAGAGTGAGCTGCTGGGCAGACAAAAAAAAAGGCAAATAATCAATGTACCTCCCTGGCTGTGGGGGTCTTCACCTCACCTAATAATGAGACAAGTCATTTCAAAGCAACGGCTGGGTATGCCGAAAGCAACAAATGGGCTGTTAGCCCTCTCAGGGCAATCGGTGAAGCAGGAATGTGCAGTTGGGTGAGGTGGGGGTGTTAAATGCAAAGCTAGAGGGCCCCTCCCTCTGAAACTATGGTCAATGGAAGGAAAGGGCCAGGCATAAGTCCTGCTACCCCTAATGCCCACAGGCATCTGCCAGATATCTCTCTTTTATCTTCAAAAAGAGAAAACTTGGCCTGGAGGAGCCATCATGGATTTAAGTAGAAAGATAAATGGAGATTTTCACTGTGTATGTGAGTTACCTAAGCCATAATTTTTTCAGCTGCATAGGTATATGACAGATGTTTGAAATATACATTATTTACAAAGCTGGTCTAGTCTTTTGTGCTAAGGCTTGCAAAGCTCTGGCCCTTTTTACAAACCTGACTGTAGATCCCAAAAGCATATCCTTTTATCCACAATACAATAGCTTCCAAATAAATGCAAACATTAATAAAAACAAATACAAAAATTAAAAAGCACTTTAACTTTTAGGAACAGAGAGCAGACAATCTCCAAGCAACCCCAACACTGACTCTCCACGTTTTCAGAAACCTAGGTAGGACTCAAAGTGAATAGAATCCAACTAACCCTCCATCTGGTGGCAATAAAAATAAGTAAGTCATCTGCTACCGGAGAACATAAAGTCCACAAAGCTAAGTTATTCTCATGCTTACAACTAACACCGTGAAGAAGATGACCTCCCAACTATACCTCTATCCTTTATTGTCCATTTACATACTTAAAGGACCTCTCTGCTTGGACACCAAGTCCTATGTCCAAAATGGAACTCATTATGTGCTCCACTTCCCCCCAGCTTACTGTCATCGACTGCTTTTTTCTAACAAAAATCTGATTCACTTTTTATTTTCTTTTGCCTCTTACATCCAGTCAGTTACAAAGAACGGCCAATCCCCTTCTCCTCGCTGACATCATCTCTCCTCTCTTGGCTGACACAAGTTTCCCATCATGCAGCCATGGGGACCACTCAGATCCATGAGGTCCTTTTAGGAGGTACCTGGAGGAATATCTTTTACTGAAATAGTACTGTATTCATTGTAATGGGAGATTGAAAAATATCATTATCAAAGGAAACCCATAATTTCGCATAAAATATCAAGTTCTGTTTCTAACTTTTATTTAATTTAAATCAACAAGTGGGTCAAGTGGAAGAAAAATCTCAAGTAAGTACAGGTGGTAAAGGACCTGGTTAAAAAAAAACCTTGTGGGTGGTATGCATTTGCCCAGCAGGACTGGGAAAGGGACGAGGTGGCCCCATCATCTTACTGGTCACATCGGCTCCCGCATCCACCTCCCAGCTCGTTTCCTGACCTCGAGATTCTCAGCTCTCCCACCTATCCTGCATGCCCTGCCAGACACCTCTCCCTAAAATGCTCCTTTCAGCATTTCTCTCCCAGACTCTCTAATTTGTTACCTACCCTGTAAACTCTGAAGTGCGCCCAACTGCAAGAACCTGCCTGGCCCAGCTACACATTCCTGGTAGTTAACAGCTCAAAGTTACAGGAGGACGAATCTCACACAGACATCTTCATCTGTGGTTCTCGCTGCTGCTACCACCTTCCCCCAGCCCTTCTCCTCCTCTCTCTCTCTTGAAATCCTACCCAGTTCTTCTCGACACAAACAAGTCCTCATTCCCAACAGCTTTTCTGATATCTTTGCCTTCTGATATCCTTGCCTTCTGTGAACGCCTATTCCACTCACACTAACCACGTCAACCCACTTGATGCCTGATTGTCTCCTACTATTTACTGCTTGCTGATGGGTCAGCTCATTGAGAGAGGGTCCTGGGTAGAGGTCCTCGAAGAGAAGAAGCTTATGTTTTGTGTTACTTACATGTATATATGCTATATATATATGGTATTTATATTTATATACATATAAGTTCAGTAGTTATAAAAGGATAACTCACATTAAGAGTTCAAAATATCTCTTCATCCGATTTTTTAAGAGAAACCGTTTTATTCATTCACCCAATAAACATTTATTAAGTCCCTGATATGTCCCAAGGTCTTTGGTTGCTGGCAAAATAGCGATTGAGTAAAGCACGTGCTGCCACTGAGGAACTCATGGGCTAGTACAGGAGACGCACATGTAAACTCACGACGCAACACAATGTGACCGTGGTGCTCTAACACGAGTACAAACCCAGTGTCATGAGCATGATTCACTCTACAAAGACTGAAAGAGAAGAGATGTATGAGCTGGTTCTGGGAGGTAAAATAGAATTTATTGTACTTTTAAAGATGGGGAGCACTTTCCATGCATTGTGACAGATTATGAGCGGCTCAAAAGAGCAACAGGTATTGCTGAAGGTAAAGACTTCAGAGCCTGCAGCCAGGCTGGGGAAGGAAGGAACAGAAAGATGGGAAAAGTGGGGGAGGTCATGCCATGCAGAGCCTCGGTCTCAGACCTCAGTCACAGGCATGAGCAGTATTGAAAGAGAAGGAACATCACCAGTTTTGCCAGGAGAGATTAAAGAACAAAATATAAAGACAAAAACACAAAGCCCTCTGGCGACATGTAGGGGATGAACTGGACTGGAAGAGAGGTCAGCTTGGAAGATACTGCAATAAAACACAAGTTTTAAACAACAGAGATGAAGAGGGAAGGACAGATTTTAGAAACACTTAAGTGATAAAAATTGGGATTTTCTGACCAACCTAATGGTTGCTCATTCCAGCGTCAAGTAAAAATAGTTTTGGGTTTAACTACTTATAGAAAAGTTTATTATCTATTTTAAAAAGTTACTCATGTCAAATATAGTCAATGATTCTGTAACATCTTCCTGTGTCGACAGTAACTGCACTAGTGGGGGTGAGGATTTAACAATATGGGTAACTGGTGAACCACTGTGTTGTGTACTTGAAACCAATATAAGACAGCATATCAAAGATACTTCAATAAAAAAATTCTTAAAGTGATTCATGTAAAAAAAAATTATTCATGTCATTTCTTTCTTGTGCTACTGTAGCTAAGGTTAATTCAGAGTTGCCTATAGACTATATTCTTATAAACTACAAGAACCTCTACTTTACATCTTATAGATTAGACATCACAGTTTCTATGACTGATCTACAAAAGCCTAGCCTAAATTCAAAAGTCAAGCCTATTATCCCACCAGCAAGGATCTAATCAGATTTTGTTTCATGGTTATAGGGGCACTCAGCATAAGCAATCTTGTACCAAAGAACATTCCATTGTCTGAAGTGCCCTAACTCTCTGGGGTACAGGGAATTTAAACGAGAATTGCTCCAGAGGTGTAAAAATGCTACAGTTTTTATACAATACACTCATATTCCCTTTTTCACATAGAAGCATTCACAAGAGTGTAAAAGATACTGAAATACCAAGAGAGGTGACCTTTTGCAAGCACATTCATGCTCTCCTGGGAAATAAAGAATAAAGTCATTCACCACCAAGTGTAATATTCCTCACTTCCACTTGCCTGATTAAAGGAGTCAACACAGGTAGTTTCAAATTAAAACACAGTTGGAGCAGCTAGGTTGAAAATGGAGCTCTGCAAAGAGGAACCAGGGGGCGACAGGAGGCTGTTTATTAAAACTTGCACATGATTACAACTTGCATACGATCGGTAATTCCATCCGTCATCCACCCCCACCCGTTACTCTGGTCACCAGGACCAGCCCTAATGCAGACATTAAATGCAACATTTAGGGGGTGACAGGAAATAGGATTCCACTGCAAAATGAGCACGAAAGCACATGACTCCAATAAGGAGAGAGGGCAAAGGTTATTCCTAACGACGTCTGTGGAAGTGCTCAGAAGTCCTGCACTTGCTCATTACCGAGCCATTGTGGAGCCCAATTCCGGTAAGGGCGGCGTGAACCAGGAGGACCCCTTCTAGATGAGAGGCAGGTCATGTTACTCGACGGGGACACAGCTGGTTGGTGGCGGGCTCAGATTAGAACCTCGAGTGTCCATCCTCCACTCCCAGAAAACCCTCATGTCTCTTAAAATAACAGAACATATGGAACTGGGCCACACAATCAACGGTGCCCCAGAATTCGTTTGCTATAAAATGAAAACCAATATACTCACCAAGGAGGTGTGCTGGTCATTCCTCCCACCGATTAGATAGGCGTCTAAATTTTTTTAAGATGTCAGTTTGGGGCTTTTGTTTGATCTCTTTTCAAATCCTTGAAAGCCAGACTTAACATTGTCTGGTTTATTGCTCTTTCAAGTGACAATTATCAGTCTAAAAGGAGCATGACTTTGGAGGTGTCTCATTTATAAGCATCACCTTTTAGGAACGTGCTCCGTGGAACCTTTGTAGTGGAAAGCTTACTTTCTGATCTTGATTGACACAATGCCCAACAACTTGGTGGCATCACATATGGAACACAAAGAAGCACCCCTCCCAGGACTGGGGAAGAGGAGAGTAAGAAAATCAAAAGTCAGTAGCGTTATTTTTGTGACGAGGTCACAGTACACAGTTCTGAGAAGGCGCTAATGACTTCATCAGTTAAAGGTCTGATGTGAAAATCATTTCAAGGATGTACATGAGCATGTTTTCATAAGAATTAGATATTTCTCTCTTTATGGAGGGTTTTATTTTTACCTCTGCAGGAAGCACCTGTAATTGTGCTTTAAAAAAGAGTAAAACTCAGAGTACCTGCTGGGTATGCCAGACCGAAAGGACAACTATTAAATATCTACTTAATATCATAATTTCTAGTTTTAGAAAATGAAGAAGAATGGTCCCACAGCCATTTGATATAATCCCTTTTCTTCTTCAGATAATGCATGCACATTTCATTATTCATCTTGATCTGAACAAAAGACAAGATTTTCCCCCTTCTGCCCAGAAACTACCACTGGGAAATTAATATTCAAGATGAACAATGAACTCTTCTCATGGCCTGTGAACCTGCTGGTTGCCAGGGGGCCTGTGGCTTCCTATGATTATTTTAGATTTGGTAGCATGAACTGGGAGCTTAAACAGTCTGATAAGGCATGATCTTCAAGATTTCAAGTTCCAGAATTCTGTACATCACTGTCCTTTTACAGGAATCTCTTTAAGTTTTATATGTGCCTATTCTGACCTCTTGAGCTTATGGGTAGTTTATCCTGAGGGTATTTGGAAAAGTTAAGGCTAAATGTCAAACGATTGCTATAAATCACATTTCAAACTGGTAATTACTTATTAGTAGAGAAAAGACCGAAACAGTGCTGTCTCATTAGAAAGCCATTATGGAACCACCTGTAATTGTGCCTTAATAAACAGTTAAAGTCAGAGTACCTGCTGGGTATGCCACACCAAAAGGACAGCTATTAAAATTTCCAAGGATCTCTCCTTTTCTAAAAAGAAGGGAAAAAAAGCTTAAAAGAAATTATTTCCCCCATATTTTTTAGGAATATTTGTGTGTGGAGGGGTGGGGGGAATTTCTAAAAATAGTCTCAGACTGAAGTTATTTTAAGTCACTTAGTACATCTTCAATGAAGCTTATCTTATCCTTTGAACCCAACAACAAAACGCTCTTTTTGCTGAAAATGAAGCATAATACTACCAGCGGTTATTATGCCAAATGACTGAACCAACAGAAAGAAGAAATATGAAAAGCCTCATGTGTTTTCTAAGATGCTTCCTTTTCTGTTTCATTTTATGGGACAAAGCTCTGTTTGTATCCAGTCACTAACTAGATTCAGGTGGATTTCCTTCACATTTCTGAAGAGGAAGAGAACTTCTTGTAAATGATCTCAAAGTGTGTCAATATACCATCTATTCCTATCAACTCTCATATTGGGAAAGGAGCTATATTTGAAAAGGAAATTGATAAGACAGCTCCTTTTCCCCCCAGAAGAAGATCCGTATAAGAAAGAGTCCACCTACTCTCCCAGTATTCGTTGTAGCTGCTTGTCTTAATATTTACTATTTCCTTCCATTAGCACCAACACCTTTTATTAAATGTATTAGCTAACACTTAAAAGGATGAATAAATCCTTCCCTCCCTGGACAGAACCATATTATAAGCAACCCCGTAGCCCCATGAGACACCGTACCCTTAGGGGACACTCCAGAAAATACTGAATGAATGACATAGCTCTTCTTGCCACCTCTTCGGTTTCTTTTTTCAGTAGTAACCTAACATTAAATCTAAATAGAAAACCACCAACCTACAATGGCTTAGCCTTCAATATCACTGTAAGACTAGCTTAACCATCTTCAGGTCAGCTTAACCATCTTCAGGTCAAGAAATGAAGTAAGAAACAAGAGTTAAATAAATTCTTGTCCTCAAGCCCTTTAAAAATGCCTTGCAGAACCGACAATAGCAAGAGAAGTTCTTTGGCAAAGAATGAAAGTGTGATCACATGAAGCTATGCCAAGACAGAGTCAAAAATAGGCTTCATGGGAACAGGCCTGAAATCATTAGAGTCTTGCAGGTCTGTTGAAGAAATCATGGCTACCTGCCCTTTTACACCCTCATACGTGGTACCAGTACTGGTTTCTAAAGAGGACGAAAAGGGGGGGAACCATTCAGTGTGGAACCAAGGCATCAAACCTTTAGCATATGAGACCTGGGATTATAGGAACACTCAGCGCAGACATGCATTTATGTACATAGGTGTTTTGAGGTAAGATTTGGGTTTAGGTGTATTTCACAATTTACTGTCACACTCTGAAGAATATAGCAACCACCGCAGTGACTGACTTCAATTACTTAATTTAAACGGCACTTGTCAATTCCTTTACGAATTTAGCGTTTCACAAAAGAGAAAATCAAGGGAGCCTTATTGCCAAAACAGTACAATATCTTTATGTCACCAGATTTTGCAATAAAAAAGACGGTTATTATATTTAGGGTTTATAGTCATGGAAATGTGGTCACAAGACATTTTTAAAGCATAAGATACTGGCCCCGGTTTTTAAAACTTGCTGTTTTAGGAGGAAGGTAGTAGTGCTAGACTGTAAATACCAACTGCAAGCTTAAAACAATCTTTCCAGTTAAGACAGGGCTTAGAATGGTTGGTATACTATGTGATTCCAAAAAATTCACCTCGGTTCTTCCATTATATTGTGTTTAAAAGAGAAAAACAAAAACTGGTGTCTTACACAGCATGACATACAAGTGTTCAACAGTAAAGTAAGGAGAAAACAAGGAAAGAGTTCCAGCATTTTCCTCCTTCAGCATTTCCTCTAGTGTTTTTTTGTCCCTGGGTTCCAAAGTCACACACCAAAGCCATTTCCAAAGGGAAGTGCCTTCTTTGGAAATTTAACAGCACTTTTTAACACTGCATTTTAAGACGAAACCTTCTCTGAAGCCTTCACTTCCATCCGCCGTTTTGTCTGTCCTTCCTGTCTGACATGCAAATGCAGCTTCCATTCTTTCTATACCACCTAATTCAAAGCAACATGTGAAATCCACACAGAATCATGTGAGCGTTCAATCCACATACACACCATTACCCCACAGAATGAATTCAGTGAGCTCCCACTGAGTTCTCTGCGTGCAAACCGGACGAGCATGAGATGGATGCGGAGCTCTCTCGCCTACCCAAACCATCCACAACTGTGCATGGAACCTGTTCCCTTTTAAGAAAAGGGGCTGTTTAAATGCCCACTAGGGTAACTGGCCACCAAGCAGGGGCAAGCCAGCCCGATACTGCAGGCAACACTGGACGCAGGCTCGTCCACAAAGCTCAAGGCGGCTGCCGCGCCGGGACCGGCACCATTCATCTCCCCGCAGCCCCACGCCCGGCAGTCCCCTCCCTCATTTTACCTAACTAATAGCTCTCCAACCCCATATTGAGAGGCCCTGCTGTGGATCTTACGGAGGTACAAAATGGTGGATGGGAGCTAATTTTTTCCTGCTTGCCCCCTAACTTATGCATCCATCAGCGCCCGTGCGCCCACCTCGGCGTCCGGTAGCTGCGCCCAGAGCACGCCCGCGGGCCCCGCCGGGGCAGAAATGCGGCCACCAACCTGATGTCATGTAGCCCCGCGAAGCCTGGGGCGCGAAGGCCGCGGGGAAGCGCTTGTGCAGGCGGTAGTCCTTCTCGCTGCGGGACCTCATGCGGTCCGAGGCCCGGTCCGAGAAATCCGAGCTAGGCCAGGCTCGCCGCAAGGTTGTGCTCCGGGTCTTCTTCATGGTGGGGAGGGCTACCTGCCGCCCGCTGCTCGGGCCTCAGCGCCGGGGCGCAGCGCGCTGCTTCATCCGTCTACGGCGGGCAAGACCCGGGCGGACTCTGCGCACATTTTCCCAGCCCCTCCTCGTCGGCGTCTACACCGCCCGCGGCGGGTCCGGCCCTCCCCACGCCCCCACACACCCCCACGGCGAAGGCTCCGATTTTACACACGTCCCACAATGCATTACACTTCATTTGCAATCCGCCCGGCTTATAGCTTCCAGATTCCTGGGGGGAAAGGCACGTTAGGGGGCTCCCCGGCCAGGAGGAGGAGGGGAGGGGGCGGGCGGCGTGGGGGCGCCGAGACTTGCGGCGTGAAGGCAATGGGAGCGCAGACAATGGCCCGATTCAGCGCAGGAGTGCTTAGGCGACTGGGAGCCACGGCACAAAAGACCCAAACAAACGAGGCGGCCGAGGCCTGCGGGGCTGACCCGGGACCGGGCGCCCGGGAAGCCGGACGGGCGGCTCAGAGCGAGGCGTGGGGATGACAGGGTCCGGGTCGTGTCCCCCCGGGCCTACCAGCCGCGCGGGGCGCAGTCCCGGGCGCGGGCTGGCCCTGCCTCCCCTGCAGTCCTCGGGAGGCAGTCTTCATTCCAGAGACTCGCACGGGGGGCGTGTGCGCGCGGGATCCACAGGCTCTGCAGACAGCAGCTGCGGCAGGCGGGCTCCCGCGGAATCCAGGAAGAGCCCGGGCCGTCCTCGCGGCCGCAGCGCCTCGCCAACCTTCCTCCTTCCGAGCCCAGGGGGTGCGTGCGTGAGTGCGCGCGCGCCGTGTGACACGCATGTGCCCCCTACCCCGGCGAGCTCCGGCCCGCTGTCCGCGGGGACGCCGGGCCGGCCGGTCCACGCGCGCAGGGCGGCGCCGAGGGGCGGGACGCAGGGCAGCCGCCCAGCCTCCTGCTCATCACCGGGCGGCCTTAAGTGAGAGCACGGAGCCTGTCAGTCTCATTTTCGCGTCACACACCCTGCGGCGGCGCAGAGACCTCGGCGGGGGCCGCAGCCCGGAGCCTGCGCTTGGATATTTACATATTTTGAGGAGGGTCCCTCTCCCTCGCATGAAGGGAGACGGTCCCCTCGGTGGAGACAGGGAGGTCTGCGGAGCCTTGCCTCGCCCACCTGCGCCAACCCCGAAGCCAGCTGGAGCCGGGGTGCGGGGCTCCTCCGCCAGTCGCCAGCGCCGGGCACCTGGGCCAGGCCGCCGGGAACACGCTGTGCGGGCGGCCTCCGGCGCTTCCTGTCTCCCTGGATGCCCCGTGGAAGTGGCCGCCAGCCCGCTAACCTGCCTTCAGGTCCACGGCCCCGGACACAGCACGGCTCTGCACAGCTGTTCCCGCTCCTGCAGCCAATCGCTAACAACAACGGCGCGCGCGACGCGGAGGCGGCGGAGGGGGCCGAGGCGCGGGCCCAGGCGCCGAGATCACGCCGAGTTAACGGCGCGGCCGCCCAGCCGCGAACCCCGACCACGGCCGTCTAGGTTTCCAAAAACGCTTTGGTGTTAAGCAACAAAAATGAACCTGATTTTCTCTTGCCGGCGTTGTATTTTATTTCACATGTGTGCGATCTGCGGCGATGCAACGTCCAAAATCATCCATAGTCACAGGTGCCAAGGTGCAGAGACTGGGACATGAAATCTTTACCCGGCTATGATCTTATCAGGCTGATACCGCAAAAAACAAAGCCAAAAAAAAATTTTTTTTTTTTTTGTATTCTAAATGGTTAAGATTCGGGAGTTGGAGCACAATTCGGTGCTATCCCAGGGCTTGAATTCTTTGGGGGCAGCAAGGGTCTTGGAGAGCCTTGCCGAGGGGGGCGTGGTTTAAGCCACAAGCATTGTGGAATCTAGGCCTAGAGCTTCCATGCAAGATCTCAAGGCTGCCATCCGTAACCTGGGGCCAGGATAACTAATCTATCTCTTGGGATACCAGGGGTAAACAAACAAAACCACCAAGTTTAACTTAATTTACATGAATCAAAATATATTATTGTTACACCAACCAGCTAATGTTCAGTGATATGTAAAAGTTAAGGAAGGATAGTCTCCCAAAAGGCACATTTTGCTAAAATGTCTTCTTTCCTAAAGAGCTGTACTAAGAACTTAGAGACAACAGCTCTAGTCAGTACAGAAGACTCAATGTGTAAAGAACCATAATGGCAATAAAAAAATAATCATATTAATGAATACATGGGATATTGGCATTTAGATATCTCAATTCAATTCAATGATTACTCAGTACCTCCCATGAACCAAAAGTGATTTAATGAATGATTAAAATAGTTATGACTGAAGGCTAATGGTCATTGCTGTGACAACTGTAATATTTATTCATTCCACAAATAATGACTGACTATCTAGTATATGCCAGCACTGTGATGGGTGCTGGGCAAAGAAAACACCACATGTGGCCCTGTGCAGTTTGTAATCTAGGTAGTAAGCAAATAAATGTACAAACTATGCTAAGTTCTATGAAGAAGAATCACTTCTCTGAAAAGAATGACTGCTAATCTGAGACCTACAGGAGGAGAAGTCGTCCAGGCAAAGAGTGGGGGAAATGGTATTTCAGAAAACAGGGACAGGATGTGCAAAGGCCCTGAGGCAGGAAAGAATCTTGGCTTCTGTCGGAAGAAGTAAAAGGCCAGTGTGGCTGAAACTGGAGCCTAAGAGAAAGGTGTGTCATGAGATCATGGAGGAAGTCAGCACCAGATCAAGCAAGGACTTGTAGGCCAAGTTAAGGGTTTTGTATCCTATTCCACCAGCAATGTGAACCACTGAAGGGATTTAAGCAAAGAAGCAATGAGTTTTAGAATTTCTATAAGAAGTGGCTTAGCGGAGGGAATCTATTTGGATGGAAGGGTTGGGTCGACCAGGAATTTTTCTGGGGAGGTTTGAATTGCATTTGATTTAAAAATAACAAAACATTCATTGTTTGAATGTAAAAATAGGTGGTGGGCTGATGGATATTTTGGAAGGAGAGCTACAGCTCCACTCAGCCACCCCTAAATGAGGGCATTGCCGAGGAGTGCTATCATCCAGGGCCCATATTCAGTAGAATGCCCTTGGACCCCAGAAGAAGCAAGCAGTGAATAGGTCGGGTTAGCTGAATCAAATCAGTAGGAGAGGTCAGAGTAGTTAACTCCAGAAGCAGCCAAGTAAGGTAGATGACCAAGGCTTTGTCCCCTTGTCACTTCTGGAAGATTGGTTTTGTCTTCTTTAACCCAGGCTCCAAACTGCTAGTTACAGTTTTATCAGAAAGCTCCAACATTTCGGATCCTTCTTAAGAGAGCTAGCTCTCTCCTTACAAGGACCACCTGTGTGTTTGCCTGGGCGGTGGTCACCCTGCGGGCCTTACACCTGCAGCTCCCAATAATGCCCTCCGAGCAACACTTGCTCCGAGAGATGTTAACAAATGAGACTTGAAAAGTGGGTTCCATTGTGAAGTACGTTTCGAAAGTTATTAAAAGTTTAAAACCCAGCCAGAGTGGTGGATAACCTGGGAAACAGAGACCTGAGCTACAAGACAGTTAGGAGGCTGCTACAACAGTGCAAGTGAGATGACGCCGATCAGAATTGGAATTCTAACAGGAAGAATGGAGGGTGACGGGGAAACCCTCCAGGTTAGACCTGCAGACCTGTGTGGTGGATCTCTTGGAAGATGGGCAGGAGGGCAGACCAAGGAGGATATCCCAGGTATTTCATTGTTTATGGCCTGGGGATTCCACACATGGAAACTGGAAAGTCTTTTTAATTCTGGACTTAATTCCCCTTTGCTGACCTTTGTAATGTTTATTATTTATGCTACTTATTTTGGTCTTTATTCTCATACTCTTCAATATTAAATATTTCCTAAATATTACACACACACACACACACACACACACATTTTTCTTCTTGCCATATACATGGTAATCTCCCACTGTCAAATCCATTGATGACTTTGGTCCCTATCTGGTTTCCTGCTCAGCACTGCTGCGACTCCTCTTTAAATGCTTCCCCCCTTTGCCTTTCTTATTGTCCCTCTCCACTGGCTCTCCTACTTCCTCTCAATTCCACCTCTGCTTAAACACTTCTCTGGGTTCCATCGCCAATCACCCTTTCTCCACATTCAGTCTCCCCTGTTCAGCAACACCCATGCTTAGTTTAGACCCCTCTAAGTGAATGATTTCCAGAACTCTCACCATTAGACCTCCCTCCTGATCTCTAAATCTTTATTTCCTACGATCAACAGAGGAGTATCTTTCCCAGATACATGGACGAACTCAAACTGCTCATTACACGGAATTAGTCATCTGTACCCAACTCTGCCAACCTCTAGCTTCTTAGCGTGCATTTCCAGGCATGTGAAATGGCATGAGCCGTCCAGACCTCTCTCTCTGCTCTCCTCCCCTCCATCCCAATCCATCACTACACTCAATCCATCACCATATTCTGTGTTCCTACTGCCTTCCTGTATCCTGCATCCTGGCGGCTATAGTCAAGGCAGTGGGGAAGGAGGGGTGGCCAGAAGAGAAACGCCAGGGTCACCTGCCAAAGATACATAAAGGCTAACCTATAAAATTCAATGAAATAAGATGATGTTATAAAATTTTAACATTAAAAATTAAAATAAAATAATCATGCATCTTACTTTTTTTGGAAATATTTCAAAATAAGTTTTTCAATTAAAAATAGAAATTGACAGCCATTTGGTTCAATATTAAAGAATTTAAGGCAAAAATCAGACTGTATTATAATAATATTATATGTTCTAGGCATTATATTAACTAGCACGGAGAAGCCTCAATTCACATGTGGATTCAGTTGGAAATAAAAATGTTTAACCATCTTCTCTGATAGGGTTTTGACGCTGAAAATAAATCAGCTGACTTCTGTTCAACAAACTTTGTTACCTAAGGTAAATCACAGATTTTGTTTTTCTTCTAAATATGCCACATATTTAGTATTATCTTCTACTCTCTTCGCTGGGGAAATACCCATCATGCTCTTTTATCAAGCTTTCTAGTCGCTTTTCAAAGCGGTTTAAATATTTTCAGGAAAATCAGAAGAGTTTTAATCAAGTTGTTCAGTCAAGTAAAAGAATCCGATTCACCACGATCTCAGCGTGCAGTCCCCGGTCCAGCTTTGCAATCCCCCGTAATCTGCCTCGTACTGAAAACCCGTCTTTGCAAATCAGCATGTATTACAGCTGTATCTGTTCATTCGAAAAACATGAAGTTATACTCACAAGGCTTCAAGAAATTAAAGCCAGCACCAAAATATGGTCATTTACAAAGCCAGGAGCAATCAGGCACGCTCCAACAGAGACGAGGCTTTCTTCTAGAAAGACCTAATATTTTTCTAAAACCCAAGTGGACGAATAATGGGCTTTCTCACACGAAATCCAACAGGCTTCAGCATGAAAACAGGAGTTGTCGTGAGTCTCCACACCTCTTCACAAGTTGCAGGGAAAAAGCTGAAATGTAGTTGCCTGACTGATGTGACTGACAACTGTAGCAATTAAGTAAATCTTTCCATTTTCTGCATACATCTCGGGCTGACCCTGTTACACAACAGTCAGTAACTTCTGCTTCCATTGCCAAGCGCAGAGACTGAATGTTCTACGGGACCACCCAAGACTTCAGCCACAGCTCAACACAATGTATCCATGGACTTCTTTGTTCAATTCACATCTGACTAACTGCAAAAGACTAGCTAAAAATCACAGTATCAGTGGGTTCCGCAGACGGTAGTGACTGGTACCAGCCTAGTATTTAGAGGTCAGAAAAATGGTAACTCTCATCATTTTATAAAGAAAAATACCATATTGTTACGTTGAGCAATTCCTTCAAGCATTTTGCCACGAGATAACCTTAGAGGACTTCTGGGTGGTAGAAAATATTTTCATGGCCACTCCTCACCTCATGACAAAATAGGGAAGATCATGTGGGCTTAAATTCACTTCCTGAGCACAGATGAAATGCGGTCAGGAGTAATCCTAAAAGTAAAACACAGCCCAGGGCCACAGCGAGATGGCTGTGGTGACACGCGACCACTTGACGCCTTCGTCCAGGGAAGGTCCTGGCATCAATCTATAAGCCTTAAATTTCTTTTGCACTTTTTACTCAAGAGATCAATTTGAAAATAAGTTCTTGCATTTTCTCTTGGCCCAATGAGTCACGTTGGGCACTCATTACAATGCACACAGCACGCTGTGCCCATTTGGGGAATAGTATGCGGCAGGCTACAACCATTCCCGAACACTGTCATTTCCCACCTCCAGGCCTCCTTGGAAGCCGCCCTGTTTGCCTAAGAGGTTCATCACCTCCCTGTCCTCCTGGAAGAACTTCCTCTCATCCTTCCAGATCCAGTGTGGTCGGCGCTCTGACAAACTATCCATCTTCTCTTCGCCCCCGACCCTCCACACCCACCACCACTCCCCAGCAGAGTTAGGGTCCCTTGTTCTATGTAACAGGGGCGTTTCCATTCCAGCGCTTCCCGCATCATGATGCAGTGTGATACCACAGAGATGTCCCAGGGCTTCCCTGCCTGTGTGCTCCGTGAACCGATGACTGCTCTGTTCACTGAACCAATGTTCACTGAGCACTTCTATGCACTATAAATCCCGGGATATAAAAGCTTAAAAACAAAACAAAGTAACAGCAGTAAGAACAAAACCTTCTGTCATTAAGGAATCTCCATCCTAATGGGAGGAGATAATTTAAAAAGCAAATAGTAAATTATAGGAATATGAAATAGCAATAAGTATAATGGGAGGAAATAATGCAAGGGAGGCAGACTGATGGTGAAGGTTGGCGATTTAAAATTTAGTGGCCAGGGATGACTTCCAAAAACTGGGCCCTTTGTGCCATGACATGCTAATCTCAGACCCTCTTCTGTGCTTATTCCCCGCAAAGTGCAATAAATGCCCATAGATTTATAAAATGGATTCGGGACTGTAAAGGAACTAATATTATTATAGTCTTCCCTCAGATCAACTTGTAATTAAGGTATATAATAAATAATGCCTCACGTTTGCATAGGACTTTACAGATTATTGGGTCCCTTAAGGTCTGAGCTAAGGAAGGCAGGAGTTGTTATCATCATTAAAGATGGAAAAACAACGTCTCAAAGGCAATAAGTGATATGCCCCAAGTCATACAGAGGTTGAAGAACCAGACTTCTACTCTTGAGGTTCCTAGTCCAGGATTTTTTCTGCCCCACCCTGCTGCCTCTCTAACACCTGGAGAGAGCAGTTAAGAGATTTAGGTGTTAATTGCTTTTGTGTAGTCTGAATGAAGTTCATGCAAATCTTCACATGGCTAAAATAGCCCCCAAATTTCTAAACTGCTTATTAATAACTTTTTATGAATATATGTTCATATAAAATAAAAGACAAATTTCTTCAGATGCCTCAAATGACTCCCTCGGCCAGTTTATACAGATGGGGCCTGAGATTTAGAGTTAAACCACAGGCCTCCTTCAGGCTAATCAGTCTTGAAAGTTTTCTTTTCTCAGTTCTGTTGCAGGTCACCGCAGACCCGCTTCCCCAGCCAGTGGAAAACCACACAATAACCCAGATGGATTTTAAAGGATGGATCTTTTTTCCAACATGTGGCTTCCTGTAATTTAAGGAAATGTTATACATGAACAATTAAAATCATATATCAAAAAAGAGCAAAACACCAATAATTTCCTGTTCTATCAAATTACAATAATTATAAAGAAAGTAAAAGAAAAAACAGGCCCCAGATATTGAAATTCCAGACCCTATTTAAAGAATAACTACTTTAACTCCTAGCACATTAGAGGCCTTTTTATGTGACATCATTTAATAATTATTAACATTTTTAACTGTAACATAGACTGAAAAATATATACACAGATGTGAATATTTAATAATTTCTGCTATTTTCATTTGAAATATATTTTTTTTAACTTTCAGTATTTAGGAATTTAAGTAACTAGGCTGATGGGTAATAATCTTCAATCTTCCTACTGCTATTTGGTTGTCTTTTTAAACAAATGTTAAAACACACTTTAAAGCAGCTATGGAACTTTTATTTCAAACACAGAGGGGTAGCTATAACCCAACAATTGTCTGCAGTAGCTTCCATTAGGGATAGCATATTATTTATTACTCCACTAGGACACTTTTTAAAGTAAAAAGGATGCTTTTAGTTACCCTGGGACAAAATACTTAAACCAGCACCCTCCTGGCCAAACAGAACATATGGTCACACTCCTTTGAGGGGAAAGAAAAGAGGCGAGTCAAAAAAAACCCTAAGTTTTGCCTTGTAAGAGGAACAGTTAAATCTATGTGGTAGACAAGGAAAAATACCCAGGATCAGATATTTTAAAATGTAAAATAGTAGTATTGGAGGGTGTCTCTATCTGCTCTTTTCTCTCCCCTGACTAGGGGAGGGTGAAGATTCAAAGATTGTGGCCGAAGTTTAATTTTGGTGAAGACGCACATTGCATGGGTTCGGCTCTGACCCCACTTACTAAAAACAGAAATTGGCTCGGGTAATTGCACGTGGTGGTGAACGCTCCTTGCAACGAGAGTGTGAAATCCAGCCGAACTTGCATTACTCAGACTTCTCTTCCTCTCACATTCCCAGCTTCCCTAGGGACTGGAGACGCGCTCCGCAGGGGCCAGTGGTGGCTCCCCGCATTCCACCAGCACAGCAAAGGGACAAGGGCAAGGCCCAACAATCCACATGTGGCCTGTGCTTCAGAACCCAAACTCCACCCACTCAGCTGTCCACCCCTAGTTTCGGGTGAACACACCTCTGCGCCAATCAGGAAACTGCAGCCTCTGGATCTCTGCGGCCTCTCAGAAGAAAGGGAAAATATCCTCGAAATGTGAAAAGGCCACACCCACACAAGAAGCTAGGAGAGAGACAGAGGTGATAATAAAGCAAAGAGAGAGTTGAACCCAGAGATGAAATGGGGACACAGTTTCACAACAGTTTTCTTGCAAAGTCTCAGAAACTGATTTCCAGAGGATATCGAATCTAGTTTTCTGGCTCCAGACTGTGCGTTTATACATCTCCAAGTCCTAGGTGGTAAGCCTTCAACAGACTTTTCCAGAGGCATTATACATTTTTAGACCTAAATTATTTATGTTTTTGGCATAACGACATCCACCCATGTTTGGTACTGACAAATAAATATGTTTATGGAGGCATCACCACAGCTCACGAATAGCTAGCAAGTGTGATATTTTTTAAGTTAGATCCTGTAACAAGCGAAAAATAACTGCCTTTGAGGAGAGGCTAAGTATATCCTACGTGTGCATTCATCAGGAGACGAATATCCAGTTTGCTGTCACGTGTCATTACAGACTGCTCTCGCCACCGCTGCCACCCCAGCAACTCACAGACCAAAGTTTAAGGGAAAGTGACGTTACATGCTTGTCAGGGTTCACGAATGATCAGATCAAGAACAGCAGCTTGCGACTGTCCCCACGAAGTCGGGGCAAAGTCCCAGCTGTGTGCCACTGCAGGTTTTCAGGAGAGCGGAGGGGAGAGGCCTTGAGCCATCTCGGAGGGACACACAGTCCTCAAAATCCCCTTCTCCAGAATTTTTCTAAAGAAAGGATTCCTCTGCAAGGATTCTGATAAGGCACTGCAGGTTAGGAGTCAGAAGTGAATGCTCTGGAGTTCCGTCTGTCAGTGTCCGCATCCTCGCACTTCCACCTCCAGCCAGGGACCAAGGACACGTCCTGGAAATGTTCAGTTCCTCAGTTCGTCCTCTGCAACACGGGGTAACACAAGTGCCAGTCTAATGGGGTGGCTCTTCGGATTAAATGAGATACATGGGAAAAGCTTAGGCTGGTGCCTGGCTCAGATAGTACTCAGTAAGTGTTCATTTAATTATTTTTTTTAAAACACCTCCTATGTGGTCCAGGGCCGAACACCCAGACAAGTTCTTCAGACCACCAAGTCAGGTGGTTAACCCCCGGAAAGGTCAACAGGCTCTTGCTTATGCCACATTAAATAGTGGAAGCACTCTCTTCCTCTCTTAATTTCATCTCTTCCTCGCTATTCTTTCAGAGATTACTCTATTTTAATATTCTTATATTTTTATTAAATCTAAAATTAATCACTATCTCCATAATACCCCTAAATGCCACAAAGCCTTGAAGAATGACTCAACTCAACACACATATATTGGCTCCCAGGTTACTGTTGTCTGGTGTCTAATTTCTTTTCCCCTCTCCTTCTTTCCTCCCTTCTTGATTCCTTCCCCTGCTTCTCTCCCTCTCTCCCTTTCTTCTTTCTTGTATCACTGTTTTAGATGGTTCACCCTCGTTGGGACTGACCCTATTTACCAGTGTCCCTGCGGGGCACGAGCAGGCCAGGTCCCTTGGGCGTGAGCTGTAGCTTAAGGGCAGGTGCAGCTCTTTGTGGTTTATGACATTGAAAAGCCAAGAAATTCGAAGAAATATTTCATCTGGAAATTTCCAGATGTTTTTCCTAATCTGGAGATTCTCGGATATACAACTGCTATATTGCTGGAAATGGAAGCAAGCAGTTCAATTTTTTCTTTTGGGGGTCTTTAATAAAAAGAATCCCTTAATAATTATAAAATCTGATACTTTTTACACCAAAAGGAAAGAAGGAAAGAAGGAAGGAAGAAAGAAAGAAAAGAAAGAAGGAAGGAAGGAAGAAGGGAGGGAGGGAGGGAGGGAACATTAACAGAAATATATGCACATTCCTGGAATAAAAGTTCCCAGCCACCCTTTAATATTTTCACCGTCAGTCATCTAGGACATGGTCATGGTTCTCCTTCCCGCTGCCCCCTCTCCCCCTCTATGGCCACTCTGAGGCTCGCAGAGAGGGCAATCCCTAGCAGGCACAGCTTGGCCAGGCTTGGGGAGATGGGGTGGGGTGATGGGCACCACCCTAAGACTGTGATCTGGGTTCTTAAGGTCACATCTCACTTCTGCTACAAACTTCCTTTGGCTCCCTGACCGAGCAGCCCTGAACCTCTCTGGGCCTGTGTGTTTTCACCCCCCAACTTCAGTGAGGTTCTGACAAAGACCAGGGCTCTGCTGCAGAACAGTAAGTGCCAGGGAAGAACACGAGAATGAAGGATGGACACAAGTTCTACACCAGACTTCAGTGATTCCTAATAGTCAGATCACAAAACCTCTCTAAGTCTCCATATCTTCATTTAGAAAATGAAGTGCATTAGGTCCCTTTCCTGCTCAAACTCGATGACATGTTATTATAATGAGATAATAAATATGAACACACTTGAAGATTATGTAAAACACTATATCTCACTTTATCTAGAAGGGTTGATTAGATTGGAGTAACAGTAAATAAATGGTAAGTCATTTTTCTATTTCTTTGTCATCTTGAGATAATAATATAGCAAAATCATGGTAAAATTTGATGTTGGAACAACAGCAATAGTAAAAAGAAATTCTTAGCAACTCAGAATTGCTAAGTTTGAAATTAGTGGTATGCCAGGTTGATGCTAAGCACAGAATATGAAGTCAGATCTCAGGTAAGTCCTGGCTCTGCTTCTTAACTACTGCTGTGCCCCTGGAAAAATTATTTAACATCTATAAGCCTTTGTCTTCTCATCTTTAAAATGAGAACAATACACATTAATGGTAAGTTTAAATAAGATAATATACGTAAAGCTCTTGACTCAGTCTTACACCTACAAGTTCCTGCCATCCAAGATGAGCAAACAGGGTAAAACATAGTGAAGTCAAAGATTTCCATTAAGTACTGATTTGATTAATACTTAAAGTCTTATTCTTGGAGAAAAGCTTACATTTCCCAAAGGGAAAAGAAAAATAGAAATAGCAACCTGGCTCTACTTTGGTGTCTACTAGGGAGAAAGAGATTGAGGTCTGGGTAGAACACACCCAAGCCAAACGAGAAGCCCAGGTACCTCCGATCTTCCCCACTGAACACTGGATCCTCCAGGTATGCACAACCCGCCCAGAGCTGCAGTCACTCACCAATACTGCCTAACACAGCAGCTCTGGCACTCAAGGGCAGCCCGAGGGCCAGGCATTTTCTTCCGCCCCATTGGCACAGCTCTTGACCCCCCAGTCAGTACAGGACAAATTTGGAAATTAAATTTAGGGTTCCAAAGAGAAAATGAGTAAAATTTTAGAGTGAATCATTGCTGTGAATAAAACACTATATTATAGAAAGCAAAATACTCAAAGGTCTCTATAGACTGGGTCCTTAAATTCAAGGGATGTGAATCACAGATGCCACCGCCCACGGTCCCAGGGGTCTCTGCACCTCCTGAGAGGCAGGGCTCCACATTTCCCAGTCCATTTGGATTGCCACATCGGGCGTTCACTCACCAGGCCTGGCCACGCCATCTGCACTACCCTGCACATACCCTGGACCCAGACCCTGACTGTTAGTCTGCCTGGCTTCTCTCTTTTCCTTGGTCTTTGATTCGTGGCCAGATCTCCCAGTTTGGGAGCCGGCCGTGGGTGGGCTCGTGATTCTAACAGCGGTCTGTCTCACCTTCAGGGTGGGGAGTCCTACCTGCACCCGCCTTCACCTGCAACTTCAACCCGTCCAGTCCCTGGCTTCCCGACCAACACTGCCTCCCACATACCCACATGTGGCCGAAGTAGGGCAGGACAGGCAACAGGTAAAGGCCCTGGAGAGGCCAAGGGCGGGGATAAATTCAAAGGAGGGTGGCATTTGCTGTGTGAGAGAAGGTGTGGCAACTTCACGTCCAGGCTGGGAAAGCTGAAAGGGAGGGGACTGGGGAGACTTAAAGAAGAGGTAGGAGCAGAGAGAACCGGACAGGCCAGGGAGAGAAGGCAATCCCTGGAAGAGGGAGTTGTGACAAGGGCCCAGAGGCAAGCAGGAGGGGACCGCAGGGGCTTGGAGGACAGCAGAGGAAGCCCGGGCCGGCTCCCCGTGGGCCCCACACCAGAGCCCGCAGGGCCTCCTGCCAAGATCCACTGCTGAGTTCCCACAACTTGGGAAAAGGGACATCCACGGGCTCACGAGGGCTCACGTCCATCACACTTTGCTGACTGAATGTTTTCATTTGTACTCATCTGTTTGTTGAAGGTAAGAATTTGCATTTGTTTTTTGCCAGGGCTGCTGTAACAAAGGGCCACAGACTGAGCGGCTGAAACGAGATGGCCTCCCAGCTCTGGAGGTGTGAGCAGGGCTGGGGGCAGGCCTCTCTCCCGGGGACCGGGGGTCTGCAGGCCATCTCTGACAGTCTGTGGCTTCCACTGCAGCAGCCCTGGCTTCACGTGGTTGCGTGTCTGTGTCCCAAGGTCCCCGTTTGTAAGGGTACCAGTCGTTTTGGATTAGAGGGCCACTCTACCTATGACCTCACCACCTCAATGAATACCATCTGCAATGGCCCTATTTCCAAATAAGGTCATATTCTGAGGTACTGGGGGTTAGGACGTCAACCTGTGGATTTGGGGTACACAATTCAACCATCACAGCACTGTTGATGACGAGCCTTTGCTCCAAACTCCTAAACCAATGTGGGACTCATTAAGAAAAAAATAAATAAACCAAGCAAGATGGTCCAGTAATGCTTCAAGAATTTCTCTGGCAGCTTGTAAAAGTAAAATTTCCCTTTTGGGTAAACCTGTGCATATCACTTACACAGGGAAGAAGCCAGTTTGCACTCTGTGCTCTAGAGAGAGGGAGCATTTGCCCCCCTTCCCTCGCACCAAGTCGGATTAGCCCACGGAACGGGCGGTAAATCAGCTCTGCCTTAGAGCCAGAGGCAGAACCGTGGGATTCGAGCACAAACTAAAAGAACACAGTTGGGGGAAGGGGTGGAGAAAAGTCGCACTCGGGACGTTTAACTCTCATTAACAGGAGCAAGAATGTGGCTCATTCCTGTGCAGATGGGGTGGACCTCTAGCTCCTTGCACGCCAAGCCCCAGGGCTCATAAATAAGCAAGTCAGAATAAGAAGTAACCACAGGACCAGCAAGCGCAGGCAAGAGAACCCATCCAGATCCCGACTAGGCTGCAGCATCAACTCGGCAGGCAGACCTCAAGGGCCTCCTGCTCCAGCCTCTTCAAGGCCAGGAGGAGACAAAGAGGACAGCGCCACATGCTTGTGCCTCAGTTTCCTCAGCTGAGAAACAGGGTAATAACCGGACGCTTAGGGCTGCGGGAAGGTTCAAATAAATTAGGACATGTGAACTGCACGGAACGATGCTGGCATGGAGCAGGCACTGTAAATGTTAGCTACAATCATTACTGTCTGGGGGGCAGACTCTAAGAGGGGCTCTTGCGTGAAGCCTTGAATCCCCATCCTTTGAAAAATGAAGTTGTCTCGGGAATAATAATGAAACGTGGAGCTCTCCGACACCGTATTTTTTCTCCCACGGGGTAGAAGGGTACACATGGGTCTAAGATATTTGGCTACCCTTCCAAGGTATTAAGGAGAGCCTGGGTTTGGGAGACTGGATCTAACATTTATTAGACATTTACTGTTTATATCCTTGAGCAAAGTCCAAAATCTCTACTAAGCCATCATTTCCTCCAAAGTAAAAACGGGAAAAATACTTTTCTCCTAAAGTGTGAAGAATAAATATGAAAATGTATGTAAAGTGTTCAGCAGGGTGCCTGCTAACAACCATTTTAAGTGTTCAGTCATTCAGTGCATTGAATATGATTAAATAGGAGGAAACCAGGTATGTATGATGTCAGGGCCCCAACTAGCTTATGCGGTGCCTTTGTGACTTTGCAGGGAGGGATAGTCTCTTTGCTAGGAACACAGGGCTTGTCTCCCCAAAAGCTGTTGGAACAGCTGTGCAAGCCCCTGCCATGAATGACGTCCTCTCAGTCAGGACCTTCTTGGGCAGAGCGAGGAGGCTGTATGCAGTGGTCCTGAGTTGATGTGCCCCAGAAAAGGCTCTCCACACACACAGGAACATGCCGTCAAGGCCCTAGTAGTGCCATCTGTGCAGGGAAGGTATTTAACCAATATCTGTGGGAGGAAGGGAGGTAGGGAGGAGGAGGTGGGAGGGGGCTGTCTGTAAGTTGGTTCTGTGTTAAATGATGAGAGGTCAGTGACTGGGGATCACAGTGCAAGGGGTAAAGGGTATCTGACCAAGAGGTGGGGGAAGGAAAAGACTTAGTTGCCGCCTCTCCTTTTCTATATATCTTGCCCTGCTAATACTCGCCTAGTTCCGAGCTGGCTCTCTCCTCATGGGACAGCGAGCTAAGAGCTACAGACACATAACAGCTGCCTGAGCATCAGCTCTCTGCCCCCTTCTCTGTGTCTCCTGGTATCCATTATGGTCTCACAGACATGCAGGCAGGATGTATTCTCTAGTCTGTGTGGCTGAGAAATCCAGGCAGTCCCCAATGAGGAACATCCCATTTGCAGGTAAAAGACACAACTCAAAGGATGCCTACCCTTATTCCCATCCTTTCTGCTTTGCAAAAACCAACACTCATGACCCTTCCCTTGGATCTGTCTACACCATCAGGCAACCACCTGAAATCCTGGCACAGCCCCTGAGCCTTCACACCCTGTAGGAACCCCTGCTTCTCACTCCATTCCAGAGTCCTCTGCGTCCACCCTGCCACTGGGGCCCCACTCTCTGGAGCCAAGGAAGTCCACCCCCTCTAGCCAGCAGCCTCAGAGGACAGGGGCCAAGGAAACCCACGCTGAAGCTGTAACTCTGAAAGGATTTCTCCATGCAAACATTATTATAAAAAGGGCCAAGGCTTCCCAAGCTTTACTGTCTTAGGCCTTTGGCTATTGGACAATTAAAATAAATGAACGTTAAAGGAATGTGCCATGTTAAAGGACGGCTTCCTGCAAATCTCATAGTCAGAGAGTTACACCCCAA
This sequence comes from Smutsia gigantea, assembly GCA_032199065.1. Lineage (NCBI taxonomy): Eukaryota > Metazoa > Chordata > Mammalia > Pholidota > Manidae > Smutsia > Smutsia gigantea. The sequence goes on along the minus strand of JAVSCE010006938.1, from coordinate 11,956 downwards.
CAGGACACTCGGGGAGGGGGGCATGGAAATTTTCCTCTTCATAGGCTGGACATCCACACCATTTACCTCCCAGAAGCTGAGACATTCTTCCTCGTTCCTCAGCACCACTAACAAAGCGAATATGAGGCAGCCAGTCTCGAGCAGCCCCCACAGACGGGAGACCTCATCTGTCTCCTGGTACAAAACCTAGAGTCACCAACACACACACACACACACACACACGCGTGCGCGCGCACACACGCAGGAGGCCACCAGCAGGAGGCGACAACAGGGGAACACAGGCCTTTGGAGACCCAAGTGTGCACCCACGTCACAAACCAGTGGCTCCAACTACAGGCTTTACCAGCTATGTAATGCCTCTCTTTTTTTCCTGAAACCCTGTGCTTCCTACACCAGCCAAAACCACAGGCAGAGAGAAAAGACACAACAGTAACAACCAGCACAAACGCTATGTGACAGGTGAGGAAGGAGGACTTTCTCCACATTTGGGACCCTAAATGGCAGTTAGAATAAAGTCACAAGGTGTGCCTGACCCCCATGTGGCCAGTGTTTATTGTGTCCTGGAAGTCAGAGCGACGTAGATAGAGCAAGTCCTATGCTGGTATCAGATCACACTTCTCTCCATGCTGGTTGTGGGTGTGTGATGACAGGGACACAGCCTCAGCACACAGCTGTCCCTCCACCCCCAGCGCCTGGCCTTCTTTCTCCCGGCTGGTGTAAACACTGGGAGTTTACTTTAATAACGGCCACTTTCAAGACATCCTGCTTCTTGCTTCTCACACCCAGTACCCAATTCTCTCTAACTGCTCTCTAAGGAAGAAAACGCCAGGCATTAGCCAGCTCGACAAAATGCAGTGTTCTCATCACAGCAGACAAGCAAGGGGGAAAGTTTGTTTCGTACTCTATACACCGCAACACAAAATTCCGTGCCAGTTTGGGTGGGGTGATGAGATGAGATATGCATTCAAAACGTGCTCCTGGCTTCTATCACTAAAGAAATTTAAGGGGAGAAGTTGAAGGACTGAGAAATGCATTATCAACCATGTCCCCCAAAAGAATCAACCTGTCTCCCCTCAAATGCTTCCCTGGAATATAACTTGTAGAGAACAGAATGTGTCTCTAACCATAAAATATTTTGTATCCCATGCTGGTAAACTGGAGCCCTAGGAGCTCAGGTTATTCACATCTGAGACCCAAAGGAAATATCACTTAGGGACACACCACCAAAAATAACCATGACTTTCTCCTTGTCTGTGGTGACGACTCTCTTGAATGTACTGATACTTAGAGGGATATGGAAAAGAGCAGTAGCAGTGTCTTTGAAAAACATGGTATTAAAATTTACTAGTTTAGGCAGAAAGGAGAATCAAAACACTCTGAGAGCAAGTAAATCCAGTCATTCGCCAGTGATTGTAAAGCCATGACACATTTTATCCATAATACTGAAAACCCTTTACAGCTCCTCTCTCTTTTCATTGACCTAAAACACCCACCGTTCTGAACAGAGTTTGGTTCTCCTCTGAAAAGAGAAACATATTTGAAATTAAAATGGTCATATGGTATTTATAACACGTTTTATAAAAAGACTATAGGATATTTGATAACATTTCGGTATTACTATTATTCTGGTTAATAATACCATTGTGCTAATGCTTTTTTATGTGTCTTAAACTTTTGGAGATGCACACTGAAATATTTATGGGTGAAATAATATGACGTCCGGGTTTGCTACAAAATAATCTGGGGTGAGAGAGCTGATAGGGATACAGACGAAACAGGGGGAACCAAAAATTGAGAATTGTTGAGCCCAGCTATTAGGGTTGTGTTTCTATTCTACTTTTGTACACATTAGAAATTGCATAATGAAAAGGGAAAAAAGTAACAGCTATATAAAATGGTCTAAGTTTTTTAAGTCTCCAACGGGTAACATGCATTCCTTGAAAAATCTGCTCCTCGAGTCGGGACAGAGATGAGAAGTATCACTAAATCCTATGTGGAAAGAAGTGACCAGAAACACGGGCGCAGAAGTTAGGAACCGGATGGGTTTTTACCACAGCTCTGCTTTGTGAAATTAAAGTCTCTTGATTTCCGTGGGCTTCATTGTTTCATTTCTAAAACAAATGAGTCAAACTAATTTTTCAAGGTCTCTTCCAGTGAAGAGATTCTATGAACTAGGCAGTCCACTTAAAAATAAGCAGCAAAATATGTCAGACAAGCAGTTTAACGGGCAACCCAGGCATACTAAATCCTAACAGCTGCTAAAACTCTAGCATATGTTTGCTCAGCTACAGAAACTGAGCGTTCAACCTAAACGTTGGAAGAAGGATATTTTTCTAACATTGACCAAAGGCTTGGCTTTGTTCCTCTTTCTGCAGCCAGAGGTATTATTCCAGAATTGGGATGGAATGAAGTGATAGAATTTAATTGAATTAGGCTTTGCTGAACTCTTGCAATATCCTAGGATTAACTGACCCACTGGGAAATGAGAAAGAATTTTATGTCTGAGAAATGCCCTGCTTTCTTTTTTATAATTGCTTAGAAAACTGGGAACCCAGCACTCAGGAACCCATAAAGATCACTGTGCCTGCAGAGCAAAGGGTCAGTGAACAGAAAGCTCTACATACAGAGAAACGAAGTGTCTAACTCAGATCAAGGGAACGGCATTCCGTCTCAGGGATTCAGTTTCCCAGATTCCATTTTGTTCTTTCCCCTCAAAAAGAGCAGGCTGGAATCTGTTTGAGAACTCGTATATTTTCACTGTTGTTTCTCACAACAGGGAGTTGGCTGTTTAGGTACATTACACCTCAAATCCTACTATCCGTCACTCACCCATATTTCTCACATTGCACTGCTGGTCATTAAGCATATTCCAGAACAGTACTTTAGCTGGGGTCCTCATTACATGTAATTAATTCGGTCCTAGGTCAGCTCAAGTTCAAACCAGTTGAAATAAGTTATTGTAAAGTTGTTGGTTCAAATTAGTTCTACATCTAGAAGGGACAAAGCCTAAAGACGTCATAACCTACAGTTCTGATCATTATTTGTCAGGTCACAAAGCGACATGGACAGTGGCCCCCATGCCACACAAGAGAGTGGAATCGGATGGAAAATTCACACTCTAGTATGAAACGGGCTCCAGTGGGGATGAGAATAACATAATTAAGCATAGAAAAATTACTCTTTCTGAGCATTTCCACCTAAGAATCACCCTACACAGGGGCTTCAATATTTTTATCAGGTTTTTCTATGTACTCTGGATAATAATTCCTGCTGAGTCCTACTTTTCAAAAAACATCAATTTTATTTAGTCATTTAACGAACTCCTGAGAGCCAAAAATGTGCCACAGTGACATCCTTTCAGTTCATCGACCAAGCCTCTTCTTGGTCTCTCTGACTGGGTCTAAGGTTTCCTCTCCCTCTGGGTGGCTGAGGTGGAATGCCTTTCCTGGTCAATCTGAGTCTCACTGAAGGCAGAAAGGATTTTGAGGGGACCTGTACCACTCAACAGTATCCAGTCAAAATTACTGCCCTGCAGAAGCAGGGCCCTGTCTGAATTAAGATGCTAAAATGTCACACTTTGGTTGTTCAAATTTTAAAATGAGAAGAAAATCATGAACCACGATATTGTCTCATCTCTCTCTTTCACCATCTCTTCTGCATCTATCCTTTTCTGTCCACCTCTCTTCTTCAGAGAGGACCCAAGCTCACTCTTACCTAAACATTTCAGATGCATCTTTTGTTTTCCTAGCCTCCAAACAAACCTTTTCCTGGTCATAGTCCATGGAGAGATGACAAAATTCTCTTTTGTTTTGATCTGACCATGACATTCCCTTTTTAAGATTCTAACAGGGTCTTTTGATTCCTCTGCAAAATTTGCACAACGTTTCATCCTGTACATCAAGACTTTTGGCTTGTTTGATTGGCTGGTGGGTATGCTGACAGGTTTACGCCTGGATTCACTGGATTAGAATCAAATAGTCTGATCGCTGCAAAAGGCTTTTAAAACCATCTGCTCTGACACCTGTGTGGGGGATGAAGGAACCGAGCACAGAACGGCTCTCCCGAGGCTAGGCAGCTCGCTGGCAGCACAAAGCGTACCAGGTCCCCAGGCTCTGACTGCTGATGCAGTGCTGTTTGACCTTGCCGCAGTGCTGTTTGACCTTGTCGTGCTATTACTCTTCCACAGCCCTCATGTCCATCCTTCTCAAAACCATCCTGCTCCCCTCCCTCAGCCTCCTGGGAAGCCATGCACCTCAAACAGTTCCCACCAACCTGTCTCTTGACTCAGAAGCCAACCAAGCATGCCGCTTGCAACTTCTAAGGCCATGCCCCCAGATTTCTCCAAGAAGATAATATACGCAGGTATCTGCTGGAAAAAAAAAATGGTGGAAAGCGCCACATAAATGCAAGGAATGCAAACATTGCCAATGAACGATGCCGCTGAGATGTGTCTCACTTTGACTTATGACTACACAAGCCTTACTGACATAGGTGTCTGTAGAAAACTACTCCCTGAACTGCTGCATCCTCAACTCAGACAAGATGTGCACGCGCTTGTGAAACCACCCAAACCACCCACCGAGGGACTTTGATGGCTTCCTCCAGAGTGGGCGTCTGGGGGCTTCTATTCTGTGGCATCCGTGGCTGGGTACTGGCTGCAAGCAGGCAGGTGTGTGAGTGCTGTGTGCAGGGTCCGTGGGGGGCAGGATGCGACAGTCAGGGGGAGTTGGGGTGTCAGCTATCTTTAGGGGATCAGTGAAGGCTGGGCTGAGGCTGCCTGGGGGCTACTGCAGCTAATGACACCTCCCACGGCCATACACACATATACCCCCAAACACTGAGCTAACTGCATATAACATAACCTGAGAGAGATTTGTGGCTCTTTATCTTCTAAGGCAACAGGCTGTGAGCACATGAAGCTGATCTATAAGTGCCAAGTCCTTTTATTACTCCAACTATTTTTTTAATATCAGATACCAGTGTGCAGATTTCATTATAATTTAGCGCTCCCCGCTCCCCCAAAAAATCTTATCAATGAGTAAAGAACAATTCCAGAGAGTGGAATTTTTTCCTTCTAATTCTTTGGGGCAATGGAAATCAAAGCAAAACAAAAAGCAATTCAGTTTCCCCCTTAGGGGCTATTCTTTGTGTTCCTAATCTCAATACAAAGGTTGGGATTAAAAAGCATCGGCACTAAAATAGCCTGCAGTTTCTGCTTTGAAGTCTAATGATGACAATAGCTAAAATCTTTGGCAACTTCTGAGAAGGTAGAGTCCTTCAAAATCCTTTGAAATGTTAAATACTAAATTGAAGAGGCCTTTAGAGAGGAAATTTTTCATAGAAAGTGCACAAAGAGCATATTTTTTAAATTCACATTCATTCCGCTTTCTTCCAACACCCAAACGCCGTGCATGTTCCCAATTTGCTATTGTCTGCCATTCTAATTCAGAATCAAAATCAGGAACCAACGTCCTGGATTAAATAAGCACAGGAACCAACTGTTAAAACAGAACAACTGGTCCTTATGAAGTGACAGGTAGTTCTCATTTGGGAGCCACTCTCACTTTTTAATGGGCAAACCTTCCATTGAAAAATCTAAGAAACTGTCTCTCCTCAAAGCAACCAAAAAGTAAAACAAAATGAATACATTTGAAGAAGCATAATAAGGCCTGCATTTCAGTCTTTCTCACTCCACAAGCAGAATTCTGAGAATTCTCTAAGGGGCACCTGTAGTGGACAGGACCAGTGGACCTGAAAATATCTCCAGCACGGGCAGGCAAAGGTACAAGAAAGAAGCTTGCACGGGACAGCTCTTTGGGGACCCAGCTCTCCTGGGTGCACACCACAGCTCTTTCTCCTCCTAGCAAGAGGAGAGGAGGCTGGGGTGGTTTCTAAAACTGTTTCCTCATCTGAAACATTCCAACGATAGTTTTTACCTCAAAATACTATTGTCAGGACTTAGTAAGATAAATTACGTGAAGGTGTTAAGCACAGTGTGACAGCAGGTAGGTGCTTAGAATTCTTAATAAAGTTAATAAAACACACACACACACACACACACACACACACACACCCTTTTATCCTCAACCAGGAACTCCAAGCTTCCATTCATCCCACCCCATGGCTCTGAGAATGCAAAACAATATTGCAACCAAAGCCACAGGCCTCACCTCTCCTTTCACCAAAACTAATTTTCATATATTTTCACCCATTCATTCTTTCAGTCAGTGAATTAATCTAAAAACTGGATTCACATTCACATCCCGGTGGGGGGTCATGTTTTCCCCTGCTCCGAACTATGTTAGCAAGACCTTTCCTAGAATGCTGTTCTGTCTAGCACTTCTCAAACGGCAATGTTTTTGACCTTGTTTAAATGTACGTCCTGTACACTTGGGGCCTGAAGTTCTTTATTTTTTTTGAGTTGCCGAGAGAGGCTGGTGTGCGGGTCCACGGACCATACTTGAATAGCTGCATTCTCTTTCGGCGCTGACAAGAGTCAAAGACCCATAGAACTTTGAGCTGGAAGAGAACTTAGAGGTTATTTTTTTATCCCAAAGATTGAAGCCTGAACAAATTCAGGGCATAGATAATGTTTTTGTAATTTTTGTTTCTCATAGCGTTTTTAGAAATTGGCCAATTTTTATGGATTTACAGCATCCAAAAAGAGAAAAACAAAACAAAAACCAAAGATATCAAAGCATAGGGCCTCTATTCCTGAATGGCAATGATTGCTGGAGCCGAGCAGTGGCCCTGTGGACAGCCCACACTCTCTCCTAGCCCCCACAGCTCCACAGCCCTCCCCCCGGTGCAAGGTCCAGTCTCAGGGGCTGTGTATCATGGTGCAAGTACCGTTGTAAATGTCTCTCACATTAGAGATATATTTCCCGATCCCCAAGTCACAATGGGACTCAAAGGGCTATGTGTTTCAAGAAATGACAGATAAGAATGGCCATTTGGCCCATGTCCTTTGTTTATACGACCCACCCCCGACTTCCCATCTGCCCCATTCACTCTGCAGACAAGAAAGTGGGGGACCACACTTAGGTACCCAGCTCAGCCCACAGCAGGTCCCAGAGGGAAGCTGGGCACGGAGGATTCCTAACAGCTGGGTGTGCGGCCTGGGCAGGGGGGGCCTTTGTGCACCTCTCAAATCACCTCACACTGGCAACTTCTCCGCCTCATCCTGGCTTACTGTGACTGCTTTCATTAAAAAAAAATCTCCATTTCTGGTTATGAATACTATGAACAAGGAACACCGAGGAGGCCTATTCATCACCCACTTAGTGGTCAGAACCAACCAGGTGGGTCGCTGAGCCAAAGCTGGCCTTCCCCCGGAGGAAAGGAAGCTCAGCCTTCGCAGACCTGCCCCACACCCTTGGACAGGCTGTGTGCACAGCTCTGCAGGCTCGCTGGGGGTCTGCCAGGGACTCAGGGCCTGGCCCAGCCGGGGGTAATAGCTCAGACTGCCTGCAGTCTCCCTTTGTGTTCTCTGTCAACAAAGCTGTGTGTCAGGGTCCCCATTCAGGCGTCCCCAAGAGACAGAACCTGGGTCAACAGGAGACTGTGCCTTTGGGGAGCACGTGAGTTTCAAGGTGAGCATCGCCAAAGTGTCCCTGGGAAATTTCTAGCTGACTTGGGGCCTTTGGGTCAACACTACCTAAAGTATCGATGTAAGACGGAAGCTCCCACTCAAGAATCAGGTCTTCAGTTGACCCTTCTCTTCATCCCCCTTTTGAGACATACGGAGACACCCAAGAAAAGCCATCTGGCCCCCAGGAGGTGCCAGAACCGAGGGGAAGGCAGCAGAGCCTCAGGGCCTCTTCCTTCTGCCCCATCTCCAAACCCCTGGCCTTGGTGCCCACACTGCTTGTCTAAGCTTAAAGCCTGCAGGACGTGGAGGGAAGAAAGAGAAAGCCAGGAAGAACCTCAGCGTTTTTAAGAGGGTAAGAGCTGAAGAAAAATGAGTTCCCTTTCTCCAAAATCCCCATCACCTCAGCCCCTAGAGTTAGGCTTTGCTGACCACCACTGGGGGCAGCACAGAACCACCAAAGTCTGAGGAATAGGGGATCGTGAAAGGTCAGGACTTGATTCCTGAGCACACACAGAAACCAAAGACATCCACAAGATGCAAATTTATCCTATACTGTAAAACCGTAAGATAGATGTGTAGTCTCATGCACATGTATGCAATCAAGAAAAAAATGCTATTTGAAAGAATTCTGTACAATTGCTTCAAATAATAAGTACATTTTAAAACACTCAACAAAGTGATAAAAGCTCATTAATAATCTTCAGCTCTCCTGAGACACTGAGCTTTCCAGAAGTCAATCAGAGATTGCAGCTGCTTACAGAGAATTCTGCAAATCTAGGGCCTGGTCACATGCTCTCCCCTTCCCTAAGAGGCAGTTAATACCAAAAGACTTTCTTATTCAGATAAGACCGTGGGGAAGGCTGGGGTCAAAGAGAATAGTAGAACAGTAGAACCCTCAGGCACATGCAAGGAAAGGTGACCTACAAAAGGGTTACTCTTCTAAGGGATGAAGACTTTTCCACAGCATCGCTGATAAGAAAATAACCCAACTGGAGTTACAGCTCCAAATGTGGGTTGGACGCACCCATGCCACGTTTTTTTCTACAAGTCTCTACAATCTGTTTTGCACCATCTGCTAGGATATTGGTTCAACCACGTCTGAGTCAGAACACCCTTCTCTAAGAAAGATGGAATGACTGGCCACTCATTTACTTAATGGGAGTCCCCCCGGGATCCAGCCCACAAGGGAAGACGGGCGGGCTCGTGGGCCCCGAAATGTCCTGGGCTTTGGCTGGAAGGGACAGCAAGTCCAGAGAACAGAGTTCTTCCACACTCGCCAAACTGAGAAGATGTCATTTCAAACTCACTGTAGAGCCCTGGAGTTACAGTCCTGGGAAAACTAAGCCATTTCCACGCCGGGCAGCCCGGTAGTTTCATGCTTTTACAACTACAAGACTGAATTACTCTGGAGTTTCCCTGCACAGGGTTTAGGAGAAGCACAAATAATAATGGTGATGCAACCAATTATATGCCTGACTTAGATAGCTCCCTTCCAAAGAACGCCAAGCCTGTTCACGTGCATTGTCTCATTCACCTTTCGACACACCTATGGGATAGCAGAGGGAGGCATTATGAAGCCCAGAGGACACAGGAAAACAATCCCCAGATCACAGTGTTTCAGAAGAAAGCTCACATGTCGACTGTGTCCCTGGCACAGCCATCAGTTAACCGTTGTCAAGGCAGTCTCGCCCTCCCAGAAATCTAGAACAGGACTCCCAAAGATAGAAACCCATCCTCATAATTGTTACATGTGCATAATACAGAAATGCTTATAGACAGATCAGAAGAGCCGACAGGATGCAACTTGTAGGGAAAAGATATGTGATTCCCTTTATATTAACAATAAAGAGAGAGCTTCTGAAAAACTGTAACACTTTAAAAATCTGAGAAGTAACGTTCAGAGCTTATGCACAAGTCTCAGAACGTGACTTTCTGAAAATTGCATGTCTTACGGTTGAGTCCAGAGTTTTCATGGTTCCTCAAACTTTCACTGAAAAGCAAACAGCAGAACCGCAAAGCTGATTGACTAATCTCCCCATAGCAGATCTGAATTCCAATGTGTCAGATACCCAGATACTGCAGGGGGGAGAAAACGTGGGCTTAAAAAAAAATAAACAGATGTTAAATGAGTTATGAGGGCCAGAGCCATCGGTTTCCGTGGGCTTATCTTGTTTATTTACGCAGATTTTGGCAGAAGCGGTACCCTTACCCTAGCAACAGCTATATCATATGCTTCCTAGGTTCCCACATACCCAGCTCCTAATGTTAAAACCCACCACTTTACAACCTGCAAGAAGCCCTTTTTGTTATCAGTGTTAAATAGGCTATTTCAGGTCGTTGTCACATAACCTTTCGCAGTTCTCCCTTATACTTAAAGCTTTTAAATGCACCTGCTTTTTTTTTAAGTACATGCAATGTTTACATATATTCTGGAATCTGACCATAACTCCTCCTTTAGAGTATCTGTTCAGTATAGTCCTGAACTGAAGATATTTCTAATAAATAAGTCACCTTGAACAAGATCCAAATGGCTCCCCTTTATGACAGGATATTTGGTACATGTTACAGTTTATCCATATGATAGGATTTTTTTTAATCATGCAACACTTCATACTATATTATTACATTAATATATGAGGTACAAATTTTCATCCTCACAAAAGTAACCAACTTGGATACATAAGATTCCCACATTTCTGTAGTGAATTATAGCTGTGCTTTTTTTTGTATTGAATGTTTCATAAGAAGAGCTCACGGTCTGTCAGAGAAATTTTCCAAACGATAACTTATTACATAAGGAATTCATTTTTTTTTCCCCTAGAAAGAACTGGGCCTGAGGTGGTATTACAAGGCAGAATAATCACAAGCAGATGTAAAAATACTTGCACAAAGTTAAAAATAATAATAATAATAGAATAAACTTCATATGTTTTGCTCCTTTAAAAAAAAAAAGTCAGATATGGCAGGCAGTAAGTTGGCCCGATTGTCATTAATTGCCATTATTAATGCTGATGATGGCTTCTAATGGCAGTATTTTCCTGAGCAATGCTTTTACATTAGTTTTCTGGCACAAAAGCCTGTTCACAAATACCACGATGTTCTCCTACCAAAACTAAAGTGACTAGGAGATTAAAAGCAATTAGTGTAATTTTACTCGCTGGCATTAGTGCTGAAAGTAAACCAGGATATACATTTTTTAAGGTTCAAAAACGGTTTCAAGTTTAGCAAGATTTGAAAACAGAGTGGGAAACATCTATCAGAAGCACTAAAAAAAGACATGCCCTCTGAAGGGCAGCCAAGAAAAGGGCAAAAAGCACTTTTATTCCCTGAAGAGATTTCACAGGCATGAAAGGGAGAAAGACGATTGAAAAAGAAAATGAAAAAACAAAAAGTAAAAACGCATGGGCAACACTGCAGCGGTGGCCCTAAGAGACTGGGGTCCCACCCAAGGATGGCTTTCCCTCTGAAGCCAGCCACGCACAGTCCCCACTCACCAGAATAAAAATCACCGCGCTTCTCTACTGGTTGAAACAGATAAGGAAATCAAAGAAATTAACAGCTTTTTAACAGCTTCTTGCCTAATCCATCAAGAAATAATTTTAGGCAACTGTTAGCTAATCCACCTATCACCAGTCCCTGCACGAGTTCTAGGTTTCTTTCAACTTCCAGGGTAGAATCATAGAGGATTTCAAGCAAGAACATTTTTACATTCAGTAAACTCCATGCATGAGAGCTTGCTAGAGGAAGAAGAGCTGGAATTAAGAAAAACTGTGATGTGAACCCTCCCAGAAAACACAATTTATTATTTTTAAGATAGTTCTATAGACAAGCAAGATCTACCAACCAGCATTTCCACGTCTAAGATAGTAACGGAAACTCATCACGCCACTCAGTCTAAACCAAAATTCATGATGATGTAGGAGAATCATAAAAGTGTAGTGACTATTCCAAGAAAGAGTTTTAAATCTAAAGGTTTATGCTATTAAACAGCACTTACTCTCACTCTTTTCATTCAAGTTTCTGAACACAGGTGTTCTTTCTCTTAAAATTTACAAACCACAGCCCATTGCAGAATGGGTTGCCCCAAGAAACAATACTATAGGACTTCCAGGAAGATGGCGGCATGAGCAGGGCGGCAGAAATCTCCTCCCAACACTATATTTATCTACGAAAACACAGCAAATACATCTATTCCTAAAAGAGAGACCAGAATACACAGGAAAGCGCACAGCGTGCAGCTATACCCGAGAGGACTCGGCACCCCAAGAGGTGGTCTTAAAGAGCCCAGCTGACATACGTGGCAACTATCAGTGACCAATTCTATAGCCATGAAAAGACAGAGGAATATGGTTCAGACCAAAATCA
>JAVSCE010006937.1:0-14835 GCA_032199065.1 Smutsia gigantea | reverse complement strand
AAAGCAATGTGGTTACTACATTTACCCATATTATCAAGTCCCCACCCATACCGCAATGCAGTCACTGTCCATCAATGTAGCAAGATGCCACAGATTCACTGTTTGCCTTCTCTGTGCTACACTGTTTTCCCTGTGACCCCCCACACCATGTGTACTAAACATAATACCCCTCAATCCCCTTCTCCCTCCCTCCCCACGCGCCCTCCCACACCCCTCCCCTTTGGTAACCACTAGTCTCTTCTTGGAGTCTCTGAATCTGCTGCTATTTTGTTCCTTCAGTTTTGCTTCGTTATTATAAAGAGTAGCCTGTCTCTAATCTAGGCTTACTTTGAACCCAGAAGACTAGGGGGATGACCATTCCTAGGTTTCAGAGAAGTAAAATAATTCACCAGTACAGGGGGAACACAGGATCACCCCTCCAAGGCCTCTTCCTGTCGGGTGCTATTCCCCTCCTCCTTCACAGCCTCGCTGTCCCGTCTGACTTCTCTGACCTCCAGCCCACAGCCCTTCTCCTGCGTTTTCACACTACTTCCCTCCTATCTCATGTGTTTGGCCTTCACAATATGAGACATAAGAAGATGGATCATGATGTACTATTATTATTGACCTAGTTCTTCCTGTAAATAGTCCTTGCATATTATAATCTCCAGAATGGTTCTGTTCAATTATATGCTAAATATTTATTGAAAAAGTCAGAGAATTAGTCTGATATCTTCACTAATTTTGGCAAGCTGATTCTTTTAGATGTTCATAAATACGGAACACAATTTTCGAAAACATGGAATGAAAGTCATTACTTTACCCAGCTGATGTTTATCCAACACCTATTGTCTGGCAGATATATGGTAGGAGCTCAGGATTCAAAGCAAAGAGCCACAGTGCTGTCCTCAAGATGATTTGATGGGACAGAAAGTAAATTCAGAGTTGTTATACACAGTGATAGTGCTAGAAGAGAAAGAAGAATACATTAAAAGGGCACCAGGAAAGGGGCTGCATCTCATCCTGAGGGTTTTGGGTGGGAGAAGTTGGAGGATGGAGATGAGAGAAGGCAACAGAAGCTTCCGCTGAGTTTTGAAAGGAGGAGATGGCAGGAGATGAGGGAGAACGGGTGTGCGGGAAGGTGACAGCATGTGAGGATTCTTGCTTATTGACCCTGACTGAGCAGGAGGGGATGGCCAAGAGAAGGCTGGAGAGATAGGCAGAGGTAGATCTTGAGGGGCTCAGGTTCTCTGCTCAGGAATTCACACTGGTCCCCTAAGGCCTTTGGAGGTTTTTATGTAAGGGCGCAGCCTTGAGGTTTTTGGGTGTGGGGTGAGGTTTGAGGTTTGTACAAGAACGCTCTGATCCAGAATGCAGGCAGACGGAGCTCCGAAGGAATACCGATTAGTGCACTAGTGCAGAGAGATGGCAGGCAGCAATAGCAGCGGGCCCGGGGAGAGGCTGCATTTGGGGGACTTGGAAGGTATTCTGAGAATTTGCTGATCCATCAGACTTTAGGACCAGGTGGGTGCTGGGGAAGAGATGTCTCAGATGGCACCCCCATTTTCTTCCTGAGATTACTAATAAAGTGATTAACAACATTCACTTGTAAAATGAGGGTCATAGAAAGTCTTCAGATTTCATCTTTTGTCATAATGTCACTTTACCACCTCTTACAAGGAAACTATCGGAATGCACATGACGTTCTCTTCAGTATGTATGCAGAACTTAAATCCCAGAAGATCAAAATTCCCTCCGAGATGGCCACCAACCTGATGATTCTGCACAGTTACATACTAGTGAAGGTGAGGCCCTCTGAGTGACTTGAGACATAATCTGCCGGATATGCTTACCACCTAAAGGGATTTCCTCTGGGCACCTCTCCATTGGGTTAGAGTAACTCCCTAGAACCCTATATTTAGTCAGGTGAAAAGAGAAAGATAAAGAATAATTATACAATCTACTTCCTTTTGTGTACAAAAAAGACAAAAACAAGAATAAATATTCATTGCAAATAAAATTTTTAATATATTTAAAAAAACAGCAAAAGTAGTTTCCTAAAGGGAATAAAACATGGGGCAGAGGAGGGGTGGAACCAAACTCCCACCAGGGAATAAGAGGGAGAGCAGACTTCTCTGTGGATACCTTTTTATATTGTTTAGATTTTGAAGCATATAAGTATATTACCTGGTTAAAAAAAAATTTACTTGTAAAACATTTTTGTTTAAGCAGAGTTTGCTAGTTGATTAATTATAAGGTAGTAGATTTTATATAATGCCACTATTTTTATACTAGTTTTCATCTGAATATAAAACTAATACATATTTACTTAGAAAATTTAGAGAATATAGAAAAACATAATGAAAAATAATTCTTCCTTCAAGTCCATCACCAGATATAACAACTGTTAACATTGTGCATATATATATCCTCTATATTTCTATAAATACATGTGTACACCTTTTTTTTTAATCACATTAGGACTATATTTATGTCCAGTTGTCGATTCTGATTTTTCAGTTAGGACTGTTCAATAAAAACAGAAGAATGTGCAAACCTCAAATATAGTACTTGCATGTACAGTTTACATAAATGTTATGTATTTCTATATATACATACATACCTTTGTAGAGATACAGGAAAATTCTAACTTAACGTATTTTCCAAATTTTCACTTATATCAAAGTACATCTTCCCATATTAATGCTAAATTGGTTTTCAGTCCAGTTCACAAGCACTTACTTTTGAAGATTATTACTTTTTTTATTAAGATATCATTGATATACAATCTTATGAAGGTTTCACATGAGCAACATTGTGGTTACTACATTCACCCATATTGTCAAATCTCCCACCCCTCCCCACTGCAGTCACTGTCGATCAGCGTACTAACATGCTATAGAGTCACTACTTGTCTTCTCCTTACTATACTGCCTTCCCCGTGATCTCTGGATGTTAACCCCTTATCTGTCATTTACAAATATATTCTCCCATACTGTAGGATGCCTTTTCATTCTGCTGATGGTGTTCCTTGCTGCACAGAAGCTTTTTAGTTTGATGTAGTCCCATTTGTTAATTTTTGCTTTTGTTTCCATTGGCCCAGGAGATGTGTTCAGGAGAAAGTTGCTCATGTTTTCTTCTAAGAGTTTAATTGTCTCATGACTTATTCAGGTCTTTGATCCATTTTGAGTTTGCTTTTGTGTATGTAGTTAGACAACTATACAGTTTCATTCTCTTACACGTAGCTGTCCAATTTGGCAATTGTTGAAGAGGCTGTCATTGTATATCCATGGATCCTTTATTGTATATTAATTGGCCGTATATGTGTGGGTTTATATCTGGGCTCTCTATTCTGTTCCATTGATTTATGTGTCTGTTCTTGTGCCAGTACCAAATTGTTTTGATGACTGTGGCTTCGTTGTAGAGCTTGAAGTTGGGGAGCATAATCCCCTCCAGCTTTATTCTTCCTTCTCAGGATTGCTTTGGCTATTTGGGGTCTTCTGTGGTTCCATATGAATTTTACAACTGTTTGTTCCAGTTCATTGAAGAATGCTGTTGGTATTTTGACAGGGATTGCATTGAATCTGTAGATTGCTTTAGGCAGGATGGCCATTTTGACAATATTAATTCTTCCTATCCATGAGCATGGGATGTATTTCCATTTATTGGTGTTGTCTTTAATATTTCTCATGAGTGTCTTGTAGTTTTCAGGGTATAGGTCTTTCACCTCCTTGGTTAGGTTTATTCCTAGGTTTTTTTTTTTTTTGAGGCAATTCTGAATGGAATTGTTTTCCTGATTTCTCTTTCTGCTAGTTCATCATTAGTATATAGGAATGCCACAGATTTCTGTGTATTAATATTGTATCTTGCAAATTTGCTGAATTCAGTTATTAGTTCTAGTAGTTTTGGAGTGGATTCTTTAGGGTTTTTAGGTACAATATCATGTCACCTGCAAACAGTGACAGTTTAACTTCTTCCTTACCAATTTGGATGCCTTTTATTTCTTTGTGTTGTCTGATTGCTGTGGTTAGGGCCTCCAGTACTATGTTGAATAAAAGTGGGGACAGTGGGCATCCTTCTCTTATTCTTGACCTTAGAGGAAAAGCTTTCAGCTTCTCACTGCTAAGTATGATGTTGGCTGTGGGTTTATCATATATGGCCTTTATTATGTTCAGGTATTTGCCCTCTATACCCATTTTGTTGAGAGTTTTTTTTATCATGAATGGATATTGAATTTTGTCAAATGCTTTTTCAGCATCTATCGAGATATAATGTGATTTTTCTCCTTTTTGTTGATGTGGTGTATGATGTTGATGGATTTTCAAATAGTGTACCATCCTTGCATCCCTGGAATAAATCCCACTTGATTATGATGGATGATCCTTTTGATGTATTTTTGAATTTGGTTTGCTACTGTTTTGTTGAATATTTTTGCATCTTTGTTCATCAGGGATATTGGTCTGTAATTTTCTTTTTCTGCTGTGTCTTTGTCTGGTTTTGGTATTAGAGTGATGCTGCCTTCGTAGAATGAGTTTGGAAGTATTCCCTCCTTTTCTATGTTTTTGGAAAACTTTAAGAAGGATGGGTATTAGGTCTTCACTAAATGTTTTATAAAATTCAGCAGTGAAGCCATCTGGTCCAGGAGTTTTGTTCTTAGGTAGTTTTTTGATTACCAATTCAGTTTCATTGCTGGTAATTGATCTGTTCAGATTTTCTGTTTCTTCCTGGGTCAGCCTTGAAAGGTTGTGTTTTTCTAGAAAGTTGTCCATTTCTTCTAGGTAATCCAATTTGTTAGCTTACAATTTTTCGTAGTATTCTCTAATAATTCTTTGTATTTCTGTGGTGTCTGTAGTGATTTTTTCTCTCTCATTGCTGATTCTGTTTATGGGTAGACTCTCTTTTTGTTGATAAGTCTGGCTAGGGGTTTATCTACTTTGTTTATTTTCTCGAAGAACCAGCTCCTAGTTTTGTTGATTCTTTCTATTGTTTTATTCTTCTTGATTTTATTTATTTCTGCTCTAATCTTTATTATGTTCCTCCTTCTACTGACTTTGGGCCTCATTTCTTCTTCTTTTTCTAGTTTCATTAATTGTGAGAATAGACTGTTCGTTTGGGATTCTTGTTATTTCTTGAGATAAGCCTGTATTGCAATATACTTTCCTCTTAGAATGGCCTTCACTACATCCCACAGGTTTTGGGATGTTGAGTTGTTTTCATTTGTCTCCATATATTGCTTGATCTCTGTTTTAATTTGGCCATTGATCCATTGATTATTTAGGAGGATATTGTTAAGCATCCATGTGTTTGTGGGCTTTATGGGGTTTTTTTGCACCATTCATTTCTTGTTTCATACCTTTGTGCTCTGAGAAGCTAGATGGCACAATTTCAGTCCTTCTCAATTTACTGAGGCTCTTTTTGTGGTCTATTATGTGATCTGTTCTGGAAAATGTTCCATGTGTACCTGAGAAGAATGTGTATGCCTCTGCTTTTGGATGGAGTGTTCTGTAGATGTCTGTTAGATCAATCTGTTCTAATATGTTGTTCAGTGCCTTTGTCTCCTTACTTATTTTCTGTCTGGGTGATCTGCCCTTTGGAGTGAGTGGTGTGTTGAAGTCTCCTAAAGTGAATGCATTGCATTCTCTTTCCCCCTTTAATTCTGTTAGTATTTGTTTCACATATACTGGGTACATAGATATTTATAATGGTTATATCCTCTTGTTGGACTGACCCCTTTATCATTATGTAATGTCCTTCTTTGTCTCTTGTGACTTTCTGTTTTAAAGTCTATTTTGTCTGATACAAGTCTGCAACTCCTGCTTTTTTCTCCCTTTTAGTTGCATGAAATACCTTTTTCCATTCCTTCACTTTTAGTCTGTGTAAGTCTTTGTGTTTGAAGTGAGTCTCTTGTAGGCAGCATATAGATGGGTCTTGTTTTTTATCTATTCTGTAACTCGATGTCTTTTGATTTGATTGTGCATTGTCCATTTATATTTAGGGTGGTTATTGATAAATATGTATTTATTGCCATTGCAGGCTTTAGATTAATGGTTACCAAAGGCTTAAGGGCAGCTCTTTACTGTCTAACTGTCTAACTTAACTTACTTATTATGCTCTTTCAAGTGCAATATAAGGGTTCTTTTTTTTCTTCCTTCTTTTTCTTCCTCCTCCACTCTTTATGTATTAGGTGTCATATTATATACTCTTTATATATCCCTTGACTGATTTTGAGGCGTAGTTGATTTGATTTTGCATCTTCTTAGTAATCAATTGTTCTACTTTCTTTACTGTGGTTTTATTTCCTCTGGTGACAGCTGTGTAGCCTTAGGAACACTTCCATCTAGAACAGTGCCTCCAAAATACACTGTAGAGATGGTTTGTGGGAGGTAACTTCCCTCAACACTTACTTACCTGGAAATTGTTTAATCCCTGCTTCAAATTTCAGTGATAATCTTGCCTGGTAGAGTATTCTTGGTTGGAGGCCCTTCTATTTCACTGCATTAAATATATCATGCCAATCCCTTCTGTCCTGTAAGATTTCTGCTGAGAAGTCTGATAATAGCCTGATGGGCTTTCTTTAGTACATGATTATTTTTCTTTCTCTAGGAGCTTTTGACACTCTCTCCTTGTCCTTGATCTTTGCCATTTTAATTATTTTATGTGTTGTCTTTTCTAGGGTCACTTGTGTTGGGAGATCTGTACTCTTCCATGACTATTTCCTTCCCCAGATTGGGGGAGTTTTCAGCAATTATTTCCTCAAAGAGACTTTCTATCCCTTTTCCTGTCTTCTTCTTCTGGTACCCCTATAATGCTAATATTGTTCCATTTGGATTGGTTGCATAGATCTCTTATTCTTTTATTCCTAGAGATCATTTTTTCTCTCTGTGCCTCAGCTTCTTTGTTTTCATATTCTCTAATTTCTATTTCATTTACTGTCTCCCTACCTCATCTAATCTACTTTTAAATCCCTCCATTGTATGTTTCATTTCAGATACTGTATTTCAAAGTTTCTATCTCTTTATTGAAGTCCTCCCTAAGATCTTGAATATTTTTCTGTAGCTTAGTGAGCATGTTTATGATTTTTATTTTGAAATCTTTAAGAAGAAGATTGGTGATTTCAGTATCACTTAGCTCTCTTTCTGGTATTTGAGGGATTCTGGTTTATACAAAATTCTTTTGCCATTTCATAATTCTAATGATTAGTATGAAATAATAACTGTGTAGGCAGCACCCTCTAGTGCCCAGCAGCTCTACTCTCTGGAGCTGCCCAACACCTGGAGTGCTGTTGGGGGTCGCAGGTGCATGGTGCCAACCCCTGCCAGGAAGAAAGAGCTCTTTCCTGCTTCCCAGCTACAGTGCCTGCCTCCACTGCCAGGGCCAGTGGGCCAAGCACTCAGGGAGGAGCCTCTGCATTATGCTCCTGTAGCTGCTGTAGGCTGGGCTGCCCTCCAGCTGGCCTGGCACGATGGTTGAGGCAGCAGGTGTGTGGACCTGTGCTGGCCAGGAGGAAGGCACTGCTGGCTGTGTATTGCAGTGGGTGGCCTCAGTGCAGCCTTGACAGCCAGAAGGATGGAGCATCTGATGCTCCTGAAAGTTCCCAACCTGCTGGGCTGAGTGTGCCAGGCTGACTTTGTCCACCTGCCCTTTCTCCTGAGCAGCAAGCTCTGTGTAATCCTTGCCCCCCTTTAGCACCCCTCTCGCTGTTAGGAAGTCTTTCAAAGTGGCCACCTTTCTTTTGTCCTGGAGTGGCCAGTTGTGGGTACCTGTTCTCCACAAGCAGCTGCAATCTCAGTCTCCACGTTTCCTGCCTGTCTTTGCTTTCCAACTCCTCTAATCTCCCGAGCACCATGTAATGTGGGTTCATGCTCCCAGAGCAGATCTCCAGGGGTGGGTGTTTTGCAGT
Organism: Smutsia gigantea; assembly: GCA_032199065.1. Taxonomy (NCBI): domain Eukaryota; kingdom Metazoa; phylum Chordata; class Mammalia; order Pholidota; family Manidae; genus Smutsia; species Smutsia gigantea. The sequence continues at coordinate 6,956 of JAVSCE010006937.1, read as the reverse complement.
CCTGGGCTTTTACTCCCTCCCCACTCTGTTTCTCTTCCTTCTGCCTGTGAGCTGGGGTTGCAGGATGGCTTGAGTCCTGCCAGATCGTGGCTTTGCTACTTTACCCTTTTCTGTGAGGTCTTCTCTTTTCCCCAGATGTAGGCAGTCTGTTGCCTTCTTTGGGTCAGTCTTTCAGGATTAGTTGTATTTGCTGTGTTTTTGTGTTATATGTGGTTTGGGGAAGAGGTTTCTGCCTCACTTCTCATGCCGCCATCTTTTTCCTCTCTGTGAAGATTATTACTTTTGACAATAACCCAGGACAGAGTAGTCATGTTAGAATGATTTAGACCCTTATCATCATCTGTAACAGCATTTATCCAGTAGAACTTTCTACAACAATACAGGTGTTTTGTAACTGTGCCACCCAATGTGGGGCCACTAGCCTGGCTGTGGATGGAGCATTTGAAGTATAGCTACGGTGCAACTGATAAACTGAATTTTAAAATTTAAATAGCCCCATGTGGCTAGTAGCTATCATATTAGGGCACACATGTCTATAACATGTTTAGAATTCCAACTCACAACCCCCTGGAAGTACATTTCCCTTCACAGCAGCAGAAGGATGCCTTCTCATGCAGAAAGGATAGGATGAGTGGTGCTACCAATGTCCTGGTGGCACAGAATCCAGTAAAATGGAGCCCTTAAGGGTGGAGGAGAGGATGGAAACAAATTGGTGGAAGATGTGAAACACAAATAGGGAATCCTGTAAAAGCCTTTCAAGACCTAGGGCTTTCTCCTACCATAAGCCATAGGGATGGTTCATGAGTCTTTTTCCTCTGGCCCCAAGAACTGGCCGGTCACTCCCATCAGACCAGATATCCTCTTCCCCTCCCACTAAAAAGCACCCTTGTGACTTTTCCCCTTTGCTTTAGTTTCTTACACAAGTATCAAACATTTTCAAGATTTTTAACTGCTGCAGTATCAAAAGGGAAATTATTAGACCTCATCAAATAAGAACAAGTTGATGTAAAAATGTCACAGGCATCTTTGACACAAAGGACTGAACAAAGTCATCCCCATTTCAGGGGATACAGACTTGGGCCTAGTGGATGCATCCTCCCCAGAGCTGGGACAGGGATATCAGCTGAAGGACAGCCTGGACTTTTGGGTGTGGACAGCTGGGCTGGGCAGTCTGAGGCCCAGAGAGTCAGCAGAGGGTGAGAGAGAACAAGTTCCAGGGCTTCCCTCCCCCTTCTTTAGATTCAGTTAATATGTAGTCATTATGTTGCAGAGCTCAGTAAATGTTACCATCATCCACTTGCCTGTTGTTCTGTACTCACCTTTCCCATTTTCACCAAATAACCTCAGTTCTGACTCCTCATCAGTCCACTCCTCTCCTCCCTACTGCCGCACCTTTGTGGGCTACCTCATCTCACCTAGATGATGGCAGTGATGTCATGGCTTTGCCCTGCCCTCTCCAGCTGCAGCTCATCCCAGGTGGACCCCCTCCTTGCCTCATAGTCCCACATGTTCTTATCTCAGGCCCGTCCAGCCATCGTTGCTCCTTTCCCTACCACAGGCAGTTCTCTCTTCCTTAACCAACTCATCTTTTCTCTTTCTGCCTGACTAACTCAGCTTTTGGGTAGGACAACTTCATGATGTTGGTGTTATTAGTTCCCCAATAATGGTCAGTAAGAGATGGACCAGAGACTTGAACTCAGTGTCACGAGGTCTAGGGGCAAAATAAAAGGCGCTGCATAGAGCAGGAATGAGGCCAGTGAAGCCATGGTGAAAGCAGCAGCTGGAAGAAGGAAAATTAAAGGAGAAATCCCAAGTGTCATTAGCCAAGTAAGGCTGCAAGGATGTGACAGCCGTCCGGGTCATAATCACGGAGTTAGTTGGGGGGAATAAAGCATTCATTAGAGTTAATCATAGTCTCTAAGTAGAGTAAAATATGTCTTTATTTCAGATTCATGTTAAAAATGGAGATCATATGAAAGGAGCCCGTATGCTTATCCGAGTAGCCAACAACATTAGCAAATTCCCATCCCGTAAGTACTACCCTGAGAAGAGACTATTACCCACATGTCTGCACTGATATTATGAGACCTACTCTCACCAGCTCTGCCAAACACTGTTTCCACATAACTGCTTTAATCCTTGCAGCAGTCCTATGCAGTGGTATAACGGGGCCCCAGGACCACCCCCAGGTCTGATCACTCACTAGGAGGACTCACACAACTCAACATGCACTAGTGCTAAAGGCTAAGATTTATTACAGCCAAAGGATGCAAAGCCAAGTTGGCAAAAGGAAAGGCACATGGAGAGAAGTCTGGAGGAGAACAGGTGCAGGATTCCAAGAGTTCCCTCCAAGTGGAGTCACACAGGACACACTTAATTCCTCCAGGAGTGATTGTATTACAACACATGTAAAATGGCATCTACCAAGGGTGCTAATGAGAGAATCAGTGCCTGGGGTTTATATTAAGGGTTGGTCACATAGACTGCCTGTTTAATATGTACCAAATTTCCAAATTCCCGAAAAGCAGGTGTTCAGCATAGATCACATTGTTTGTACAAAGAGTTTAAGCACCATTCTTATCAGTTCTGGGAATGGCAGGAACCCCCACCAAAACCTAATCTCCAGATGCCAGCCGAGAACCAACCTTTGACAGGTCTTTCTAAGCATAACCGTCTCAAGACTGCATACCTAGGGACTATTATTATTTCCCTCCTTTACAGGTAAGCAGATGGCGCAAAAGAAGTGAAGTAAGGCTTGCCCAGGATCACACTGTCAGCTAATAGGTCTGACTCTGTGTTCCCAACCACTTCAGGCCATTGCCTCTGAAAAAGGTGTTATTCTTCTAAAAGATATCATTATAATACTCTTCAATGAACAGACTTTGTCACATTCTATGCCAGGGTCAAAAATCTTTGTGAAAGGCCACATGTCAAATGTTTGGGGCTTGGTGGGACATGTCTCTGTTCAGCTATTTTGGCATAAACCGTATATAAATTAATGAGCATGACTAATCAATAGAAATTTTGGGGGGGCACTGAAATTTGAACGTTCTAATCAATTTTCACATGTCATAAAATATTCTTTTTTTTTTCATTTAAAAATGTAAAAGCCATTCTTACTTAGTTCATGGGCCATACAAAAATTATATTCTTTGAGCCAGTAATTTAACTTGTATGTTTCTGTCCTGAAGAAATAGATGCAAACAGATTAGTGCGTGAAGTTATTATTAACCTCCCTTGCCCCTTCATCAGTCCTGTCAAATGCAAAAATATATCGCATAGGTGTGGAAGACTACACACAAAAGGCTACCTCAAAGGGGTGCCGGTCCTGGTGTTAGAGGCCGAACACATATAATCGGGAAGACATTTTGATGAGCAGTGAGACTGATTCCACTGCTGTGCCCTTTCTTCATTAAACAAGTCAGATCTGGTTCTTTGCCAGAAAAGCAAATTTAGAGAGGTGTTTCCTGGTTTCCTCCCACACAGGGATGGAGTCATGCTAGTAGAAGCATTGGGCACTTCCTGCTCTCCCGTTTGCATTGCAGACATTGTGCCAATCCTGACATCTACGGTGATTGAGTGTCACAGAGCTGGCCTGAAGAACTCTGCTTTCAGCTTTGCAGCCATGTTGATGAGACCTGAGTATCGTAACAAGATAGATGTCAAATACAAAAAGAAGATTGAGGCAATGGTCAGGTAAGCAGTGACATCTATTCCTACTATGTAATCACGTTTCAAATGTATTTTTCGGAATAGAGCTGCTGAAGTGCAGGCACAATAAGAAAATGGATTGGGGATAGCAATTAGGATTGCCTTCAGCTACCAGCAACAGAAAACCCAACAGCAGCTTGAGCAAGTCAGGATTTATTTGCGTCACACACAAGGCAGTGCAGTCCAGGGCTGGTGCTGTGTCCTGATGCCACCACAGAAAGATTCCTGTCTTCAAGCTTTGTGATCCAAAGCACAGGTGTTTCTTCCTCATGGTCCCACAGCTTAGTTGTCTGTCACAACTCCAGATATCATGTCCCCACAAGGCAGGAAGACAGAGAGATTAAAAGACAAAAAGGTCTTGCCTTTTTATTAAGAAAGGACGCCATCCCCAGGACTTCCATTTACATGTCACTGGCCAGTACTTTTCCACAGGCTACGTCTGGGTGCCGAGCACATTGCTGAGTAAAAACAAAGTTCTGTTAGTGAGCAAGAAGGGAATAGTGGCCATCAGGTAGGCAGCAGACATCACCTGCACCAAAGGACAAATAGTGACTCTCTCTCAGTGTAAGAGCTTCATTACTACAGACTCTGTTGCCAGAAGAGTTCATTTCCAAACCCTTCATAGCTCTAAAGGCTCATAGGGCATAATTGTCCTCACTTCCGAAAGCAGGCCTGGTTTTCTAAAAGGAAAACTATGAAAAATGAGCACTGGTGTTCACAGGAGAAACTGCACTCGTGCCGTACTTCTACCTACCACTTGTTCAAAGCCGTAATGACCCTCGGACACCTGGTAGTCCCGTCATGACCAGGCCACACAGGTGTTCCTGAATGTGACCTGTTCCTCGGCCAAAGGAGATGGCTGCCCCAGTAATGGCAAATGGAAGCAAATACCACTTTATCGTTAGCTGGGCTCCTGAGCGGAGAACACTAACGTGGATAGGGCTACATGGAACTCTTTTTATAAGGCCGATAAGCCCAAGAAGCTTCATACCAAACCAGTGTGACTCAGTATACCTGCCAACATGGAGTCGGGTGGGGAGAATATGCCACAGCATGTTTACGCTGACAGTTCAGGGCCACGCTGGCCAGTGCACCAGCTTAGAAGAGATGCTCGTCCTCCTCTCCCCACACAGAGTGCTCGATAGCTGGCAGGTCTAATACAGTATCTGCTAACCACATGTGGCTGTTTAAATTCAAATTAAAGTTAAATAAAATTATATTTAGTTCCTCACCTTACCCATATTTCAAGTACTCAAAAGCTTCATGTGTCTCACGGCACCCATATTGGAGCCCAGAATTAGAGCCTTGCTATCATCACAGAAAAGGTTCTGTTGCACAACGCTGGATAGCCTGTACCACTTCAGTTCAGAAAATGGAGACAGAAAAGAAATAGCAAGTCCACCATTCCAGGCACAGGAAGATAAAGAGCAAGATCCCCCCACGCTTTCTATCGTCTAAAGTGCTATGAACACCAGCTCCCAAACATGGCCCATGTAATACTGCAAACTAACCAATCCTAATGCCTCTTCCTCCTCTCTGAGCTGGGCCAATGGTGAGCTTTCAGGTATCTCAAGTCTGAGTCTGACTATGAGGAAGCAGGTGTTTCATGTGATTCTTCCTCACAGGAGACCCGATACATCTGAGACAGAAGAGGCCATAACCTCGTGTCCATTCTGTGAATTTCTTCTCCCAGAGTGTGAACTCCTCTGTCCTGGATGTAAAAATAACATCCCATATTGCATTGCAACAGTAAGTTTCCTTATAATCAATCCCCTTTCTTTGCATATATATTTACAATCCATTTTGAGTACTTGATGAGTCCACATTTTCTTCACTTCTGAATTAATATTATCCCTCAGGTTTCCTGCAACATTTAGCATGTACATGCAAGGCATATGATAATGAGTGAATATCACAAAGGCACTGTGGGACAGTGTAGCACACACTTGGGGACCAGGCTGTCCTGAGCTTAACTCCTTTTTCTGCCATTTATTGGCTGTATGACCTGACACAATTTGCTCTCCCTTGCCAGGTCCATCCATATAATACCAGCCTCCTAAGGTGAACGGCAGGTTGATGAGAGAACACACATGAAACCTCAGTACAACACCCGGCATGCTGTGGCACTTAATCAGTGGTGGTTTTTATTACTGATTTTAATAGTAAGACCTATTATTAGAAAACTTTGAATCAGATTATTTATTAATCAGTAGGCTAATGTAAGCTTTATTTTTTTTAATATAATTTATTTTATCATTAATTTACAATTACATGTGCAATATTACGATTATTAAACTACCCCTTCATCAGGTCCCCCCCACCAACCCCATTACAGTCACTGTCCATCAGTGTAGTGAGATGCTATAGAATCACTACTTGTCTTCTCTGAGTTGTACAGCCCTCCCCGTGCCCCCCCAACATTACCTCTGCTAATCGTAATGCCCCTTTTTCCCTCTTATCCCTCCCTTCCCGCCCATTTTCCCCAGTCCCTTTCCCTTTGGTAACTATTAGTCCGTTCTTGGGTTCTGTGAGTCTGCTGCTGTTTTGTTCCTTCAGTTTTTTTCTTTGTTCTTATACTCCACATATGAGTGAAATCATTTGATACTTGTCTTTTTCGGCTTGGCTTATTTCACTGAGCATAATACCCTCTAGCTCCATCCATGTTGTTGCAAATGGTAGGATTTGTTTTCTTCTTATGGCTGAATAATATTCCATTGTGTATATGTACCACCTCTTCTTTATCCATTCATCTACTGATGGACACTTAGGTTGCTTCCATTTCTTGGCTATTGTAAATAGTGCTGCAATAAACATAGGGGTGCATCTGTCCTTTTCAAATTGGGCTGCTGCATTCTTAGGGTAAATTCCTAGGAGTGCAATTCCTGGGTCAAATGGTATTTCTATTTTGAGTTTTTTGAGGAACCTCCATACTGCTTTCCACAATGGTTGAACTAATCTGCAGTCCCACCAGCAGTGTAGGAGGGTTCCCTTTTCTCCACATCCTCGCCAACATTTGTTGTTGTTTGCGTTTTGGATGTTGGCCATCCTCACTGGTGTGAGGTGATATCTCATTGTAGTTTTAATCTGCATTTCTCTGATGATTAGCTATGTGGAGCATCTTTTCATGTGCCTGTTGGCCATCTGAATTTCTTCTTTGGAGAAGTGTCTATTCATGTCCTCTGCCCATTTCTTAATTGGATTATTTGCTTTCTGTTTGTTAGGTGCATGAGTTCTTTATATATTTT
>JAVSCE010006936.1:0-20773 GCA_032199065.1 Smutsia gigantea | reverse complement strand
AAAAGATAAAGAAGGACATTACATAATGATAAAGGGGTCAGTCCAACAAGAAGATACAACCATTATAAATATATATGCACCCAACACAGGAGCGCCAGCATATGTGAGACAAATACTAACAGAATTAAAGGAGGAAATAGACAGTAATGCATTCATTTTAGGAGACTTCAACACACCACTCACTCCAGAGGACAGATCAACCAGACAGAAAATAAGCAAAGACACAGAGGCACTGAACAACACACTAGAACAGATGGACCTAACAGACATCTACAGAACTCTACACCCAAAAGCAACAGGATACACATTCTTCTCAAGTGCACATGGAACATTTTCCAGAATAGACCACATACTAGGCTACAAAAAGAACCTCAGTAATTTCAAAAATATTGAAATCCTACCAACCAACTTCTCAGATCACCAAGGTATAAAACTAGAAATAAATCTTAGAAAGAAATCAAAAAGGCTCACAAATACATGGAGACTTAACAACACTCTCCTAATTAATCAATGGGTTAACGACCAAATCAAAACAGAAATCAAAGAATATATGGAGACTAATGACAACAACAACACAAAGCTACAACTTCTGTGGGACGCAGCAAAGGCAGTTCTAAGAGGAAACTATATTGCAATCCAGGCCTATTTAAAGAAGGAAGAACATTCCCAAATGAATAGTCTAAAGACACAATTACTGAAATTGGAAAAAGAAGAACAAATGAGGCCCAAAGTCACCAGAAGAGGGACATAATAAAGATTAGAGAAGAAATAAATAAAATTGAGAAGAATAAAACAATAGAAAAAATCAATAAAACCAAGAGCTGGTTCTTTGAAAAAATAAACAAAATAGATAAACCCCTAGCCAGACTCATTAAGAGAAAAGAGAATCTACACACATAAACACAATCAGAAATGAGAAAGGAAAAATCACGACGGACCCCACAGAAATACAAAGAATCAGAAGAGAATATTATGAGAATCTATATGCTAACAAGCTGGAAAACATAGAAGAAATGGACAACTTCTTAGAAAAATACAACCTTCCAAGACTGACCAAGCAAGAAACAGAAAAACTAAACAGACCAATCACCAGTGACTAAATCGAATTGGTAATCAAAAAACTACCCAAGAACAAAACCCCTGGGCCTGATGGATTCACCTCTGAATTCTACCAGACATATAGAGAAGAAATAACACCGATTCTCCTTAAAGTTTTCCAAAATATAGAAGAGGAGGGAATACTTCCAAACTCATTCTATGAAGCCAGCATCACTCTAATACCAAAACCGGGCAAAGACCTCACCAAAAAAGAAAATTTCAGACCAATATCCCTGATGAACGTAGATGCAAAAATACTCAACAAAATATTAGCAACCGAATTCAAAAATACATCAAGAGGATCATACACCATGATCAAGTGGATTCATCCCAGGGATGCAAGGATGGTACAACATTCGAAAATCCATCAACATCATCCACCACATCAACAAAAAGAAGAACAAAAACCACATGATCATCTCCATAGATGCTGAGAAAGCATTTGACAAAATTCAGCATCCATTCCTGATTAAAACTCTCAACAAAATGAGTATAGAGGGCAAGTACCTCAACATCATAAAGGCTATATATGACAAACCCACAGCTAACATCATACTTAACGGCGAGACGCTGAAAGCTTTTCATCTAAGATCTGGAACAAGACAAGGATGCCCACTCTCTCCACTGTTATTCAACATAGTACTGGAGGTCCTAGCCACAGCAATCAGACAAACAAAGACATACAAGGCATCCAGATTGGTAAAGAAGAAGTCAAATTGTCACTATTTGCAGATGACATGATACTGTACATAAAAAACCCTAAAGATTCATTCCAAAACTACTAGAACTAATATCTGAATTCAGCAAAGTTGCAGGATACAAAATTAACACACAGAAATCTGTTGCTTTCCTATACACTAACGATGAACTAACAGAAAGAGAATCAGAAAAACAATTCCATTCACAATTGCATCAAAAAGAATAAAATACCTAGGAATAAACCCAACGAAGGAAGTGAAAGACCTGTACTCTGAAAACTACAAGACACTCCTAAGAGAAATTAAAGAGGACACTAACAAATGGAAATGCATCCCATGCTCTTGGCTGGGAAGAATCAATATTGTCAAAATGGCTATACTACCTAAAGCAATCTACAGATTCAACGCAATCCCTATCAAACTACCAACAACTTTCTTCAATGAACTGGAACAAATAATTCTAAAATTCATATGGAACAACAAAAGACCCTGAGTAGCCAAATCAATCCTGAGAAGGAGGAATAAAACAGGGGGAATTACACTCCCTGACTTCAAGCTCTACTACAAAGCCACAGTAATCAAGACAACTTGGTATTGGCACAAAAACAGACCCACAGACCAGTGGAACAGAATAGAAAATCCAAATATTAACCCAAACATATACAGTCAATTAATATTTGATAAAAGTGCCTTGGATATACAATGGGGAGATGACAGCCTCTTCAGCAGCTGGTGTTGGAAAAACTGGACAGCCACATGTAAGAGAATGAAACTGGACTACTGTCTAGCCCCATACACAAAGGTAAAATCAAGGTGGATCAAAGACTTGAATGTAAGTCATGAAACCATAAAACTCTTAGAAAAAAACACAGGCAAAAATCTCCTGGACATAAACATGAGCAACTTCTTCATGAACATATCTCCCCGGGCAAGGGAAACAAAAGCAAAAATGAACAAGTGGGACTATATCAAGTTGAAAAGCTTCTGTACAGCAAAGGACACCATCAGTAGAACAAAAAGACATCCTACAGTATGGGAGAATATATTCATAAATGACGTATCCGATAAGGGGTTGACATCCAAAATATATAAAGAACTCATGCACCTTAACAAACACAAAGCAAATAATCCAATTAAGAAATGGGCAGAGGACATGAATAGGCACTTCTCCAAAGAAGAAATTCAGGTGGCCAACAGGCACATGAAAAGATGCTCCACATCGCTAATCATCAGAGAAATGCAGATTAAAACCACAATGAGATATCACCTCACACCAGTGAGGATGGCCAACATCCAAAACACAAACAACAACAAATGTTGGCGAGGATGTGGAGAAAAGGGAACCTCCTACACTGCTGGTGGGACTGCAAATTAGTTCAACCATTGTGGAAAGCAGTATGGAGGTTCCTCAAAAAACTCAAAATAGAAATACCATTTGACCCAGGAATTCCACTCCTAGGAATTTACCCTAAGAATGCAGCAGCCCAATTTGAAAAGGACAGATGCACCCCTATGTTTATTGCAGCACTATTTACAATAGCCAAGAAATGGAAGCAACCAAAGTGTCCATCAGTAGATGAATGGATAAAGAAGATGTGGTACGTATACACAATGGAATATTATTCAGCCATAGGAAAAAAACAAATCCTACCATTTGCAACAACATGGATGGAGCTAGAGGGTATTATGCTCAGTGAAATAAGCCAAGCCGAAAAAGTCAAGTATCAAATGATTTCACTCATATGTGGAGTATAAGAACAAAGAAAAAACTGAAGGAACAAAACAGCAGCAGACTCACAGAACTCAAGAACGGACTAATAGTTACCAAAGGGAAAGGGACTGGGGAAAATGGGCGGGAAGGGAGGGATAAGAGGGAAAAAGGGGCATTACGATTAGCAGATGCAATGTTGGGGGGGCACGGGGAGGGCAGTACAACTCAGAGAAGACAAGTAGTGATTCTATAGCATCTCACTATGCTGATGGACAGTGACTGTAATGGGGTTGGTGGGGGGGACCTGATGAAGGGGTAGTTTAATAATTGTAATATTGCACATGTAATTGTAAATTAATGATAATAAAATAAATTATATTAAAAAAAATGGGCAGTAGATTTGAACAATCATTTCTCCAAATAAGAATTATAAGTGAGCACTAATCACATAAAAACATGTTCTACATCATTAGTCACTAGACAAATGCAAATCAAAACCACGGTGAGACACTCTTTCATACTCATGAGAGTGGCTAAAAAGAGAACAATTGTTCATGAGGATGAGGAGAAATTGTAACCCTCACACATTGCTCATTAAGATGTAAAATAGTGCAGACATTTTGGAACACTGTTTGGAAGTTCCTCAAATTGGCAACCTGGAGGTCCCATAAAACCTAGCCATGCTGTACTAGGTACACCCAAGAGAAACAAAAACATGCCCACACAAATCTCATTCAAGTGTGTTCACACTAGCATTATTTATAATAGTCAGAAAGTGGAAACAATCTAAATGTCCATCAACTGACAAATCAAGAACCAAAATGGAGTATATCCATGCAGTTTGAATATTGCTTAGCGATAAAAAAAGAATGCAGTACTGATACATGCTACAACATGAATGAGTCTTGAACACATTATGCTAAATGAGGGAAACCAGTTACAAAAGACCACATATTGTATAGTTCTGTTTGGTTGAAATGTCCTAAATAGACAAATCCCTGGAGACAGAAGATAGAAATAGCAGTGGTTCCCCAGTTAGTGGGCTTGGCAATAGGAATGAAGCATGATTGTTGATGGATACAGGTTGGGGGTTCTTTTGGGGGTTTTGTAAATGTTCTAAAATTAGATTCTGAATCTACTAAAAACCACTGAACTGTGAGATTAGCAAACAAACCAACCCAGTTTGTAGTAAATAACAAAAACAATAACAAAAGCTTTTAAAAACTCAGCCCAATACCACAATATTTTAAACACCTGAGAAAAAGATAGAAGTTGGATTTCAAGGCATAAAGGTAGAATCATCTAACATAAACCCGAGCACCCAGGGAATGTTCAGTAAATCTAACTTGATGATTCCAAGTTCCTTGAGCTGGCAAGGTCCTCCTGAGATCCTATCATTCATCCTCCTGCCCCAGAGAAGTGGGCCATTTTAAGTGCAGCTTTTAAAGCCAAACAAAAGCATAGCTTCACAACCTCTTTCAGGTACGGTTATGTGAACTGGTTGGGATGCTGAGTGGCAGGTGCAAGACTTTCTGCTCTGAGCCTTTAGAAACATGACATTGAGCACTCTGATAAGCAGTTGTTGGTAAGAGATGGGAGGAAAGTAGAGGAGAAGAGTATAACTAAATGCTTCAGAGGAGAGCGTTCCATCCAGTGACTGATATTCAGAAGAAGGGGAAAAGAGAAAGTAAAGCCAGCAAAAGGCAGGGAGAGTAATGGGGCAAGAGACACAAAGGATCGAATAGTGACAGAAGAATTAAAAGGATAAATCAGAGCAACTTTGATAAGACTGACAAGTTGAGAGCAGAGAGGAAAAGTAGGGGGAAAAAGAACATTTTTTTTCTTTTAATACTTTTACTTTTTTCTCCCCCAAACTATTGATAAATATGGAGCAAAATAAGAGATTTGCAATTGGCTCTTTGCTCCACCGACAGAAAGGGCACTCTAAAATGCAATACAATTGCACATAGTGAAATTTGTTATTGACAGGAGCAAAACTGTTTGATAAAATTTCTGTCTGCAAAACTTGATTTTGAATAAATGTACTTAGTAGATATAATGTCCATAAAACCAAACTCCCAATCAAGTAGATGCTATCATTGTTGATATGAATTTTAAAACTTTATTAAAAAGAATTCATTTTCACTGAAAATTTTATGTGGAAAATAATGATTCTGATGAGAATAATTTCAGCAAAGTAAAAATGAACATTAAAAATTAGGTATGTTTGAGTACTAGGTAGGAAGTTGAGGAATTAAATTGGCTCAGTGGTAAAATAAATCTCAGTACAGATTTTTTTTTTGTCCAAATACATTCTTCTCTATGTGCTCTGCAGACCTTTCTGCAAGTGTTGTATGCTGACACATAATGAGCTCCTCTGTATCTATTTCAAGGAAGCTTGATTTAGTTGGCCTTCTGATAAACAGTGTAAATTCAAGAGAATAAGGCAGCCCATATTCCCTGGGCTTGGCATGAAGATAGAGCAGATGATCTGATAGGCTTTGTTGCCTCTAATTTTTGTGACTAATACAGAGGTTCTGTTTTGAAAGCACCCAGATCTGGCTCCATTCTGGTTTAGCTAAGAACAAATTTGGAAGAAAATGTACCCTTTCCCAAGAGCCAGGCCCTCAGAACTATCCTAAGGATAATTATGGAAGGCATAAGCACACCAAGAATAGTTCAGGATGGCCTTGAAGACTGCCGGAGACCTAAAAAAAATCGAGGGACCTAGTAAATTCAGACTGTGGGTCTAAGAGAAGGCCTTCAGTGTTACCATGAGGGACTCAGGTTCCTATTTCCTGTCTTCAGGTTTCTTTACGGAGGGGCCAACCCTGGAAAAATAGTCCTTTCTCTTGCCCATGTCCTCTCTTACTCCAGTTTATATGATTGTTAAAGTGAGAGAAGGAACTGAGAATAGGCTTCTCAGCACCCCCTTGAACTCCCTTTGGAAGACGGCTTTCCCTCCAAGAAGATGAAATCTATGCTGATTGACCTACTGTCACTATTTCCATATCATGACCATTATGATTTTTCCACCTCTGCCTGGTGAACAGAATGATAAATCTGTCCCACTCTGGAGTATAGAATTGCAAGTTCATTTAATATTAAGTCCATTTGCCACATAGGGATCAATGTTCTCCAAATAAAGCTGGTATTTTGGTGATCATCCTGAATCTCGTTTCTTAGATGGCTCCACACTCAGGCAGGGAAGACAGGAGTGTTACTTTATTGACTGCTGAAGTTCAGACATAGACCCCAATTTGCCTTCTTCTCCCTCTTTAGTTATTTCCTGCAATGGAAACCCATGGAATTTTTTACTATGGTTTGTGTGTGTGTGTGTGTGTGTTCGTTTACTTGTTTGTTCATTTTTCTCTTTATTTTTAGGCAAAGGAAATAAAAGTAGGTATTGGGGATACAGTTAGTGTTTTGGTGATCTTGTAGAAATTAAAAGCCGCAGGCTTCTTTGAATTTTGAGGACACAAAATTCTTAGAAAAAAAGAGAGAGTGGGCAATGACAGGAAGCTGAAGTAGGTGGGGCAGTGAGACACCTGTTTACAGTAAACAGGTTTATTTCATGTAGGAACAACATTGAAACAAACAGGGCATACTTTAACATGTTATCTGTGGGTGACATAATAAAATGAACACCTCCTTGAATAAATTTCCTCTTAAAATCTCAGAGCATACCCACATACTTTTTGTGAAATTGATCTCAGATTTGGAAAATTGTTTTGAATGTCATGAGACTTAACTTTTAAGTAAAATGGGCATTATTATAGTATTATTACTTTGCAATTAGATGGGTAGGTTTTCCCATATTCCCAGACCATATTGGATTTATTCAATAAAGTAATGGAAAACATAGTACATGGGCAGTGTATGTACCCTGGGGGTTAAATTTCTACTTAAATCCTGTATTTGTCATTAACATCCCTAAATGCCAAAAACTGTTACTGCAATTAAATGAAGAAAACAATTTTAAAAATCCGTGAGAAACAAAGGGAAAAAAAGCTCTGAAACATGAAAAGTTAGAATGCTTCTCTGGCTACATGGAATGGCCCCAGAGGAAACTGTAAAGTGGGTGAAGTTTGTTTTTCAACTTTTTCTTCCTCTGGTTCCTCTCCTTAGGCACTTTATAATCTTATGACACCCTTTCAGGACTTTGAACTTGGCCTATTTGGCTGAGACAAAAGGAAGAAAGCATCCCGACCTACGTTTTCCCAAACACTCCAGTCCATTTGGCTAATTGTTTTATCCTTCAAGAATTAGCTGAAATGTCCCCTTCTTTGAGTTAGCAAATCTCTCTGTTTCTATAACTTCCTATATGCATACTCAAACAGGGAAGAACAGAAGGGATGTCTTAGCCCAAAGGACAAACTGTCTGAGCAGATGCCCTTTCTCATAAATCAACAATCACCAGACAATATTTGTCTGCTTGCCTTCACCAGATCTAACCTTGTTCTACAACTCAATTCCAAGCTGAGAGAAATTGAGAGAAGCCCACGACATGGGTATTCCTATCCATAAGAGGTGTGTCTTTATTCATAGAAAATCCCCCAAGTGTTTTAACCTATATCAGTGCTAAGTTTCATTGAGATTACTGACAGGTACAGAACCAATTAACTGATTTGATTTTTATCCTCATCATCGGCATTGTCAATACACACCTAATGAGTTTCCCCAGAGTACATTGCACATGGCATTCAATGCTAAGAGCTCATCTTCTTCCCCCGGAGGACATTTTAAAGAACAGTGAAATAGCTAAAATGTAGATATGAAAGAGAAAAGGCTAGAGAAATTGAAGGAATTAATAACTGGTCCCTACATAAAGAGCTGCCTGTATTTAACTCATTTATTCTTAATATCAGAAGGCATTAAGTCATTCAAATATATAAAGAATTGATTTATACACAAACTAAATAGAGAAATATGGTATTGTAGATCAAATGCTTGTGGCCCCCCCAAATTCATATATCGAAAACCTAATGCCCAGGGTGACAATATTAGGAAGTGGGACATTTGGGAGGTGATTAGGTCACGAGCGTGGAGCCCTCGTGAATGGGATGAGTGCCCTTATAAAGAGACCCCGGAGAGCTTCCTCACCCCTTCTGCCATGTGGGAACACAGCAAGAAGTAGCTGTCTATGATACCAAAAATTGGACCTTCAGAAGATACTGATCTACTGGCATCATGGTCTTGGACTTCCCACCCTCTAGAACTATGAGAAATAAATGCTATTTATAAGTCACTCAGTCAATTTTATTTTCATTACAGCAGCTCAGTCTAAAACAGATGTTGATGATAGATATAAACAATAAGCCAATGTACATAAAAATCTATAATCTAGGCAGAGAAATATATGACACACCTATGTTCATAGATCTGTATCTAGACATATATACACACACACACACAAATGTCCTATGAAACCTTGCTAGCAGCTCTTAATATATTTAATATGAGAAGCAGATTATACCTTTGATTTTACTGATTAAAACTGATTGAGTGGCATTAAGGATTTTCCTCAAATACCACTTGAAATTCCTAATTCAAATGTCTATAGTTAGAAAGAATGTGGCAATCTTGGAAAACAACCAGACAAGAACAACAACTTTGAGCAACTGTGTGAGGAAATTTCAAGTCTAAATACAAATAGCTAAACAAAGATATAAGCCTAGACCTAATTTAATTTATAAGCCCCAAAGTAGTATGGGATTAGTTAACCTAGTACAGATGAGTTCTCCAAAAAGGCTTTTTACCTTTAGGCTGATTACTGGGAAGTAAGCCCAGACACGTAGAGATCTGAATCACTGGTTAATAAAAGAGATTTCCCAAGCAATATGTTAACCTTGAACACATTTTAAACAAAATTAAACATTGACACAGGCCACATTCTGTTGGTATTACCTGGGTAGTGTACTGGATAACTTAAAAAGCTTCATACCTCATGTGATATATTTGTCTATTCTTTTAAGCGACATACTGTTTTCTAAAGGTGGGGTCTATTTAAGGATAGGAGTGGTACCTAAAGATGGGGGTAGATCATAGAAGACCTCTCAAGATATAAATATTTGATCTATTTCTTGAAGAGAAAGGGTTAAGAGGAGAACCTTGGAGGAGTTCCTAAAACTGTTGGAGAGGGACAATGGGAAGAGAATTAATAAATGTCCTGAGACAGGAGAGAACGTGGTTTGAGGAACATAGAAGTGTGGTTAGATTATATAACATATGAACAAGTATAAAATTGGCTCCATTCCACCCTAAAGAATTAGAATATCCACAGGCCTAATAATTCTGTTTTTGGTGATAGAAGTCAGGTGACACTCATCTCTGCAATTGTATAAAGTTTGATAATTTTCACCTGTTAACAATAGAACATTCAACAAAACCTGAATATTAGTTGGTTGACAAAACACTGCCTTTGTTAAAATATCACTTAAGTCATTTAAGTTATAAAACTTTAAATACATATTTTATCCCTTTTTAAAGGAAGAAAGATGTCTTCCATTTTTACTAAATGCTCTTCTTTATCCCCTAAGGGACTAACCTCATTATAAGCCCCAGGAGTCTTCTCTCTTTCCCACAAAAGAGAGAGCGGGAAAAGATACATTTCCAGGGATGGTTTTGCACACAAATAATAGACATAGGTTTCAAAAGGATGGTTTCCAACCTGTTAATAGTTTTCAATACACAACAGCTGCAATCCATGAAAGAGATAAATATTCATAGCACAAAGCACTTACATGTATCAAATGTATATTCATGAACAAATGTCTTCCCCTGCCTTTAATAGTTTCTGCTGTGCAGTCAGTGAAGAATGGCCCAAGCTTCTCCTGGCTGCTACTGTTGCATCTACTGCTACATCTCCTAGATGTCAGTTCTGCAGTGATTACACACAGGACAATAGCCCTGAAAGAAACAAAAATGTGCCCGGAATCACTCCCCACTTATTCCAGATTGGATAGCAGCACCTCGCTGCATTAAACATTAATGGCAGGTTTCATATGACTGCCAACTTATTTTTCAGGAAGAGCATTGTACATTCAAGCCTTGTGCGGCCATATGTGCACTGTAATATCTACGCTTGACCCTCCTCTTTCAAATATGCTTTGTCACAGCACTGCCTCCCAACAGGCTTTGCTAAGAATACTGGAAGGGGAATTTGCATACACTGAATAACATTCTCAGGTGATCACCAGCGTCCAGTTGTCATGGCCAAATCAGAGTGTTCTGTGCTGCATGGAGGCAAAAGAGGGACAGAGCAAACTGTTCAACAAAAGTCTTTGTTATTTATAAGATTTCGTGGATGGTACATGTTTTGAAAATTGGCATATTGATAGAAGTATTGCTTGCTCTATGAATTTCTCCAGGAGAAAGGCAAGAATACAACCAGGTGAAGAAATGTGCCTTTTGTTGGACAAGAATACGGAATCCTTAAAAGGTTTCAGGGCACTGCACAAAGCCTGCTAAAAATAAAATAATAATAACAATAATAATAAAATCAAATAATTTAAATTGTAACATGCGGGCAAAGGAGTAATGCACTTTGCAGACAGGGCCTTCTCATTCCCTCTCTCACTCAGTTTTTCTTGGTCATCTCCCTGCCCTCCTTTAGGGTTACAGAAATATAATTCCAGTTCTATAGAAATGCCAAACTTCTCCTCTCTCTCTCATGGCATTTGCTGTCAATCCACTCTAAGAGGTGTGCTTTTAAGAACTACGATGATACATTGAAAATATGATTTGATACCATTCTCTCCTACATATTTTTATAAAGATATCTAGTTGTATCTCAATTTTAGTTTGCAAAGTTAACTTATACCTTATCCTTCTTGGTGGTTTATACAATATATTGCATCAGAATCTAATTTGTAATCTACTATAAATATGCAAAGATTTTAGCTCCCTGTGTCATGAGACTGCGATTGCATATAATAACCAGTATTTGTTACTATTTTCAGAAGCACCTTGCTGTATATGTCAAGATTCCAGAAAATCATGTATTGTAGCTGTACTTGGTTAGGATGAAGTTGTACCTCTCTATAAATGAAATGGTTTCAGTATTTAAAGTATAACTTCAATATTGAAAGCAAAGCTTATTTTGCCTTTGATCATATTATGAAAATTAAACCTCCCATAAGGAAATGTCTCCAAAATTTCCATAAATATATAGATGAGGTTCTCTAGAAGGTGATGAATCCCTGCAGACCTACAATTAATTCCCTATATCCCTCCACTTCTGATTATACAGCTTAAGGCACATTTTTATCAACTCTTCTCCCCTATCTCAGTGAAGTGCTTAGAGTCTTCTGTGTCAGATTCTTCCATGTCAACCTTATACTATCCTTACTAATGTAGAGCAGTCCATATTGCCCATGAACAGCATAACACACCTGTCACTTTATCAGAAGTAAAAATAATATAAAAGGAATAGGAATTGATCTCATCTAATTCATTCACTTATTTGAATTATTTCTTCCATGTCTATCATGTTCCGGCACTGTGATACTTACTGTAGGAATAGCATCTTCTCTCAAGACATTCTTAGTGTAACAGAGACACTAAATGAAGTGGCCATGCTGTTAGGATGTATATGTTAATTGTTCCAGAGGAGGAAATACAGGGTATTATGGCATTTGGAGAGTTTAAGATACTTGCCCAAGATCCCACAACAAGGAAACAATAAATCCTGTATTTGAATCCAAGTTTTCAGGCTCTTAACTCTATACATACTACTTATATGAAATACTGATTTAGCTGTCCTGAACCCCCTAAACATAGAGGCAGCCACAGGAAATTCTCGCTCCCTCCTCCTATGTAGGACTGGTTAAAATTATGTCATATGGCTGATCTTAGCCATAAAGGAGGTGGAAGCTGGGAAGTAGAAAATAGGAATCTCAGGATTCAGTGAGCAAGGGTTTCATTAGAAAAGAGTAATGGCAGAAAGTCTCTGACTGCAGATGAGGTCTGTTCCTGTTCCCACGATGTTCTGGGGTTTCCTCTGGTCTTGGGTCAGTCTAACTGCACACTTCATGAATCCAGGCTAGAACGGAGTTCATTCTGTTAGTTGATTGACCCACTGAGAAACTGCTGCTCACTATACTCTGTGGCTAGGAAGATTCTGTCTTGAGGAGGGAAGAGTGGTGACACAGATCCAGCTTCCCATGGGCTCCAGTGCTTTGTATTCCCTGTCCTAACATCTGGTGGAGCCAATATTATAGTTATTCTCTTAACCACCCTCCCTAAATACCACAAATTAGTGGTTAGATTCTCAATTAACTTTTATCTAGTATCAACCATGAGGTCTTAAGGTAAGATAAACTAATCAAAGCACAGAAACTAATCACAATATATTTAATGATGTTTCACAATTGTAACCAGCCTCAGAACCATCTCTCAAAAGGTTAGAAGACATGACCAGCTAGGTACAGGCATGTGGCTATAGAATAGAAGCTTTCCTGGTGGTATCAAGTTGTAATATCTTCTCTATTCTATCTTATCTTATCTGACTTTTAGTATCTTCTCTGATCCAGCTTATCTGAGTCCTCTCTCTTTTTCCTTGGTGAGTCTAGCTAAAGTTCCATCAATTTTGTTTATCATTTCAAAGAACCAGATATTAGTTCCACTGATCTTTTTTATTGTCTTTTTAGTCTGTGTTATATTTAATTCTGCTCTAATCTTTATTATTTCCTTCTTTCTACTAACTTTTGCCTTGTTCTTTTTTTTTTAGTTCCTTGACATGTAAGGTTAGGTTGTTTCTTTAAAACATTTCCTATATCTTGAGGTAAGTATTTATCACTATGGACTTCCCTCTTAGAACTGCTTTTGCTGCTTCTCATAAATTTTGGTTATGTTTCATTTCCATTTTCACTTGTCTCAAGGTAGTTTTTCAATTTCTCTTTTGATTTTTTCTTTGGCCTATTGGTTACTCAGTAGCATATTGTTTAAATGGATTAAAAGCTTTAACATAAGACCTGAAGCCATAAAACTAGAGGCAAAATCAGTGGCACACTCCTGGATATAGGTCTTGGCAATGATTTTTTTAATCTGACACCAAAAGTAAAAGCAGTAAAGAAAAAATAAACAAGTGGTACTACATCAAACTAAAAAGCTTCTGTACAACAATAAAAAAAAACAAACTCAACAAAATGGAAAGCCAACCTACTGTATTGAAGAAAATAATTGGAAAATTGGAAATCTTATATCCATAAGAGGCTAATATATGAAACATACAAAGAATGCATAGAACTAAATAGACAAAAATAATCCAATTAAAAAACGGGCAGATCTGAATACATATTTTTTTCCAAAAACACATACAGATGGCCAATAGGTACATAAAAAGATCCTCAATATGATTAATCATCAAGGAAATACAAATCAAAACAACAATGAAATTCACATCTGCTAGAATGGTTGTTATCAAAAAGACAAGAAGTAAGGTGTATTGACAAGGATGTGGAGAAAAGGGAATCTTTTTGAAGTGTCACTGGGAATGTAAATTAATGCAAGCACTATAGAAAACAGTATGGAGTTTCCTCAAAAATCTAGAACTACCAGGTGACCCAGCAATTCCTCTATTGGGTATTTATGCAAAGAAAATGAATACGCTAATTCAAACAGATATGTTCACTTGCATGTTCATTGCAGCATTATTCAAAATATCTAAGATATGGAAACAACCTAAGTATCCATTGATGAATGAACAGATAAAGAAATCATGATGTATATATAATGAGTATCATTCATTCATAAAAAAGAATGAAATCTTACTATTTGCAACAATATGGATGGACCTCGAGGGCATTAAGCTAAGTGAAATAAGTCAGACTGAGAAAGACAAATACCGTATGACTCTCTTAGAAAAACCAGGCTCATAGATACAGAGAATAAATTGGCAGCTTCAGGAGGCAGGGTGTTGGAGAAACGGGTGAAGGTGAAAACATTGAAAGAAAAATAAACCAACTGAGATATATTTCTTGTTCATGATCAAATTCATAAAGATTTCAATTCTTCTTAAATTGATTTAAAGATACAACACAGTTGCAGTAAAAATCTCAGCAAGCTGTTTTGTAGATATGGACAAACTTTGTAAACTGAGTAATCTGACTAATACTGATGAACAAATTGATGAACTCACACTTCTCAGTTTTAAGATTTATTATAAATCTTTACAATAATCACAAGAGCACAATATTTTAAAGCGAATAGATACATAGATAAATGGAATGCAGCAGGGAGTGCTTGAATAGACCTATGCAAATACAGACAACTTGACCTTGGTCAAAGCCATAAGGGAACGTGAATACAGAAAAGAGGGACTTTCAGTCTTCAGTCATCATCAGCAGATGATGAGGGTGCCAGTGGATGGCCACGAGGAAATAAATGAAAAGACACAAACTTTGCTCCTTAGACATAAATTCACTCAAAATCACTCACTGCCTTAAACATAATATGCAAAACTATAAAAATTATAATGAGAAACTTAGGGAAAAAATCTCTATAAAACAGTTTGGTGATCAATTTTCATATACAACACAAAGAAACATAATCCATGAAAGAAAAAAATAAATAAGTGTGGACTTTATCAAATTTAAATTGTCTACCTCTGTGAAAAACCATGTACAAAGAATGGAAAGATAAGGCCCTGACTAGGAGAATATGTTTTGAAGCACATATCTGAAGAAAGTTTTGTATGCAAAATGTTCAAAGAACTAGTAAAACTCTATAATAAGAATATAAACTCCCCAAAATAAAATAAATTGGGCATATGGGTTGACACCTTACTGAAAAAATGGGAAATAAGGATGTATAAATTGCTAAACATTAAGGAGCTACTGGAAAATGATATGCACTGTGCATTAAGGAAAAGCACATTAGAATGCCAGTGAGACAGCCTATTCATCTATTAGAATGGCTGAGTATCAAAAACTGACAATACCAATTGCTAGTGAGGATGTGGACAATAGAAAATCTCATTCATTGAGGGCTGGCACAACCTCTTGGGACAACATCTTACAAGGTTCTTGTGAAGCTAAGCCTAGTGTTACAATATATGATGCAACAATTATGTCCCCATATATTTACCCAACAGATGTGAAAACATACTTCCACATAAAACTATCAAGAACCTATATAAAGCACATTTATTCATAATGGGTAAAACCTGGAAGAAACTAAGATGGCCTTTAGTATGTGAACACCAAGCAAGTGAGGCACAGCTGCTGGAGACACTTGAGGCTGTAGGCACAGGGCAAGGAAACATGCGAATTGAGGCAGGGGCTAGATCAGTAGATGAAAACCATGGTTGTCTAGATATACAGGAGGCACACAGAGTGTGTAGGCTGAAGAACAGGGGACAGACTCGCTCAAGGGATGGAATGGGATGCAGACATGCAGAGTGAGACATTTGAGGTCTGGAACCAGATGCAAGCACAAGAAGCAGACACTCTCAAGGAGAGATGTGGCTGCAGGCACAGGAGAGAGAGACCCTAGATGCCTGTTATGGGTTTTCGGGACAGGAGATGAAGGGTCCTGTGGGTTCGTAGGGGCTCCAGAACAAAGAAACTAAATGCTATACTAGTCCATCATAGGAAGATGGGCAGATCTGCTTTGTGAACACACTTTCCAACTTCCTTCCTGGACCAGGTTGATGAATTGGAACCTGCTAGGTCTATGTGACAGGAGTTCTCATAAGTTCTGCCATTCTCCTCTCCAGCTGTAGGGAATCTGACCTGTCTCATAGCACCAAAGACTGAATTACTGGTGTTGTGTATTGTGCAATACATGTTATGCAGACAAATAAAGGCTTGAAAAAGTAAGCAAATGGATTTTTTTAAAAAGCTTTCCTAGTGACTGTTGGCATAGGTGTTTGTCCACAATGAATGTGACCATAACTTTTTAGAATTAGTGACTACAAAGGATTGAGGGATCTGATGTCAACCTCCACATCTAATCTTGCCACTCCCCATTTTGAAAATTCATTAGAAAGGCAAATAATTCTTTAGGTAGTCTCCTGTCATGGTAAGAAGATGAACTGGGGCAGATGTATGAGACAAATCCTCTCAGCTCTACTGAGCAGCTCATCCTCCTCCTGTCTGTTGTCTGATGGGGGCTGGATGCCTCACCTCTGAGGCAGATAGGCGGCAGGTGTCGGAGCAAGAGTGCTCTTGCAATACAACAATATTGGTACAGCTAAACCACTTTATTATATACATTACAGCTTTTGTACACTCAAGGTGAAGCAAAATAAAACTGATTAACTGGTCTATGCTATGGTCCTCTAAGAAATAGAGAAAAATTCCCACTCCATCCACACATTAATACAGAGTTCACAAAATCTATGAACTCAAGGGTACTACCATTTAGGATTCAACATCCCTCCCCTGGTCTTACCTTCTTAGGTGAGTATGTGCCTTCTTTATGTCTCATTTAGTTCTCAGCATTGGCAAACTATTTTCACTTATATAAATGCACACTTTATAACAGGATGTTATAGCAGTCTCAGAGGTTCCATTCACCATTATTTGAAATAGATTTACTCCCCTTCAAAGACTTTTGTCAGGAAAAAAAGCTAATATTTTTTTCCCCTTCATGATGTAGGAGCCACTTTGGGGTGGATGCAGCCAAGTTATTCCCCAACATATAAATTATACATATTTGGTCCCTTTTGAAAGCCCAGGGGGGAAACTGGCTGATGTGTATTCACAGGCCTTATGCTCTTTCACATGCTTTCATTTATCCCTCACTAAACCCATGAGACAGGTCACGCTATTGGTCCTATTTTAATAATACTTAATAATGAAGAAACGAAATCACTGAGAACCAAAATCATGTTACCCTCTAGTAAGTATTGTACCTGGGATTTAAACCCTCCTGATACTAAAACCAGTGTTTCTTTTACATACCACACTGCTTTCTTCCATTATAACTCCGGTGTATATTTATCCTTCTCTTCCTTCCCTAGGGTCCTCCATCAAACATAGGGTTAAACAGACAACAGAGGGAGTATTTTAAAAGAGCAAGGAGAGCAAGGAACACTGAATAAGAAGCAAGGCCTCAAGATATTTTTTTAAAATTACAGTTAGCTGGGAAACCTTATAAATGGAGTAAGAATGATGATTGGGAGAGAAGAGGTGAAGAACAGGTACAGGGTGTACTCAAAGGACCAAGGGCAGGTACCCATTTACTTTGAAATGAAAGTCAGTGAAAACTAATAGCACTTCTTTTCAGATTTCTTGTAACTTCCCCACTAGTTGTATTTTTTTGTTATCCTAGCCTTGTAGCTACTCAAAGGGAAAAAAAAACTCTTTTCAAAGATTAAAGAACTTTGCCATGGCACTGCTCAGCTGAGGAGCAACTGAAAATTGAAATAGGGGTACAGTGCATCTGGCCTCCGGAGGAGGCACCTAAATGGAATAGCAGGTGGTAGCAGTGGAAAGGAGCAGACTTAATGAATCCTGAGACTGACAAGAAAAGAGTTCCTCTATTTCTCCTTCAATAATATTGTGATAGTTGATGTTTTTGGGTGCTTTCCATGGTCCCCAAACTGTTTTAAATATACAAGATCTTTCAATTTACTTAATTTGCACAAAATCTTATGGATATGTACTGTTATTATCCTACTTTATGGAGAAAGAAACTGAGGCCCAAAGTATCAACTTGCCCACAGTTATATAAGCCATCTTTCTTTCCCTTTTTTCTCTTCTCTGCTCCTTCTTAAACCATTTCTTAAAGGAGAGGCCTGCATGTATTTATCTCTCACTTACTCTTTGACCCGATAAAATTTGGCTTCCATGCTCTCCACCCACTTGGCAAAAAGAGACAAGAAGCTGCAGCCTTGGAACCCATGTCTGTTCATCGTGAAGGAAATGGTCTGAAATGTGCAACCAAGTTCTAGAGGTCCAGGATGTTCTGGTGTATTTGGCAAGAAGCCACCAAAGGTGGAGAGGGGCTTGGTTATGCCTTATGTTGGGGTGAGAAGGGGGTGTTTGATATTGCATCCTTTGTGTGTACAAGAGATCTCCTCCTTTAATACCCTCCATGTAAAAATTACAATAAATCACCTACTTGACTACTTGTGTGTCAATAGTGTAGCTCACTAAATAGACTTAATAAATAATATGACTACCTTTATTGGGCCATGTCCTTTGCTAAGAACTTTATATGTATTGACTCACTTAATCTTTACAACAACTCTGTCAATAAGATTCTAAATTACATTCCTCTCGCAAAGAAATCAAGACTCTTGCCTGGCAAGAAGCAGAGCAAGGATTTGAACCAAGGTCGGTCTGACACGAAAACCTGTGCTCTTCAGCAATGTTATTCCACATCTAAATGTGATTACCCAATATCATTAGTCATCAGAGAAATACAAATTAAAACCACAATGAGTCACTAGTATCTACCCACCAAAAAGACTGAGATTAAGACTGGCTCCAACTCCAAGCGTTGGAGAGGCTGTAGAGCAACTGTAACTCTTACACACTGTTGGTGGGAGTATATCATTCTACTTACATTTATGTTTTAAATTTCCCATAATAAAAATAACTTCTAAAAAAATTATTCCCAAGTTCTTAGTATTTGTTAGAACTGAAATCCTAACGACTAGGGTTTGTTTGAGGACGGATTGCTGAACATTGGGACCCAGTACAAAAAAACAAATCTGATTATGTTTTTTTCCCTTCTGAGACTTAGATGAGTTTTCTACTCTCTGACCTAGAGAATGGAGTGGTTCTCCTCAGCATGGCTCACAAGATCCTTTATACCAAGCATATATACCCAAAGCAGTGTTCTTTGTAATATATTATTGTATTTACTACTTAACCTATCTCTATGACTATCTTTACTGTCCCATTTTATAAGTAAAAGAATTTATGTCAATGAAGGGACCCAAAACTGAGTGGATAATAAATGACAGGGCCTAGAGAAAATCCAGGTTCTGGACCCCTCCTTCAATGTATTCCTCCATCATTCATTCTACTTCCTTTGTGATAGGAAGAATTCTAAGGTGGCTGGCATGATTTCGCCCCATTGCACATCCACCATGTTATAATACCGTCCTCTTGGGGGTACGTCCTCATAGACAGCAGGGTCCTGAGAGATGCTGAGCCACAAAGTCTTATCTGATGCTGTGAGCGCTGCCCCTCCCAGGAGTGGGCTCACCTGTTCTTGGTGTGAAACCCAAGGAAACTGTCTCTGCAGCTACTGACGTCCAAGTGCTCATCATCGGGCACCAACATCCTGTTGTCGGCCAATCCCACTATTCTCCTTTTAAATGACACCTTGAAGAGAATGTCTATTTTTTTTTCCAATAGATGTCTGTTATTTTTTCAGCAGAAAGGAGACATGTGTATGAGTTCTACAGGAGTCCACCAAATGTGAGCCAGGTATTTTTCCTCCATTCTGCTCTGATGCCTGGGCCACATACCGAATGGCAACTCAACACACCTAATCTTTTGTTACCAATTAAGCCCTCTCTTCTTCCAAAAGTTCTCATCTATTTAGCGTGCACCATTCGAATAAACTTGCAGAGGACTACAGTCTATAATATTAAAACCCACTTAAACTTTAAACCATTTAAACATTTTGATCCAGTTGTTTCTCTGAGATTACAAAATGTTGTGGATGTAAAATTGTGATTATGTTTAACTTAGTTCCGTGTTTTGGGATCTTGTCCACCTAATCAACCATGCTGAAATAATCATCAGATCATTGATTAATGTAGGTCCTCATATGGAGCTCTATTTTGTTTTTTGTTTTTTGTTTTTTTTTTTAATATAATTTATTTTATTATCATTAATTTACAATTACATGTGCAATATTACGATTATTAAACTACCCCTTCATCAGGTCCCCACCACCAACCCCATTACAGTCACTGTCCATCAGCGTAGTGATGCTATAGAATCACTACTTGTCTTCTCTGAGTTGTACTGCCCTCCCTGTGCCCCCCCAGCATTACATCTGCTAATCGTAATGCCCCTTTTTCCCTCTTATCCCTCCCTTCCCGCCCATTTTCCCCAGTCCCTTTCCCTTTGGTAACTATTAGTCCGTTCTTGGGTTCTGTGAGTCTGCTGCTGTTTTGTTCCTTCAGTTTTTTTCTTTGTTTTATACTCCACATATGGTGAAATCATTTGATACTTGTCTTTTTCGGCTTGGCTTATTTCACTGAGCATAATACCCTCTAGCTCCATCCATGTTGTTGCAAATGGTAGGATTTGTTTTCTTCTTATGGCTGAATAATATTCCATTGTGTATATGTACC
>JAVSCE010006935.1:0-71336 GCA_032199065.1 Smutsia gigantea | reverse complement strand
AGACTTAGAATGAAATAACAAAGAAACCAAGATGCTTGCCACTGGAAAATTGCAGAGAGACAAAGCACAGTTAACTTGAGCAGTGGAGAAAGCTTTATTTAAAGTTACACACTTAAAGAGAAAAGTATCAGGTCCTCAAGAGAGGAGGTGCACTGAAAGGCTGGGGGTTTACCTTTTAAGGATTTATTCAGGAATGTGACAAAGGGCCAGGGGTGTAGACTTGTCAAGTGGTCTCAAGATGCTTATCTCCAGTGAGGGACACCAAGTCTCCTCTCCTCTGTTATTAGTCCTCCAGCCAATTCTGCAAAATAAACCTAACACAAGAAATTTATTGATCCAGTTCCTCCCAAGCATTGTGGCTTCTTTCTGGTAACATATTAGTTAATACTGTTTGCCTTGTTTTAAGTTGGGTGGAGTTATTGCCTGTTTCCAAAAAAATATGTTAGGAATCTAACCTCCTAATTTCCTGGCTTTTAAAATGGAATCTTAGCTTTAAGATGTAATCCCTTCTACTATATCTCAGTTTGCTTGCATAACTAATCATGATGCTTGTCTCCTGTCTCTGTCCTCCATCAGTGAGAGTTAATGATCCAAATTCATTCTTTAGCATATGGCTATCCCGTTGTTCCAGCATCACACGTTAAAACAACTATTCTTTCTCCATTAAACGAACAGTCTTGGCATTCTTCTCAAAAATCAGTGGACTACAGAAACATTGGATTCTTTTTTTTTTTTTTTAATATATTTTATTATCATTAATTTACAATTACATGTGCAATATTACGATTATTAAACTACCCCTTCATCAGGTCCCCCCCACCAAGCCCATTACAGTCACTGTCCATCAGCGTAGTGAGATGCTATAGAATCACTACTTGTCTTCTCTGAGTTGTACTGCCCTCCCCGTGCCCCCCCAACATTGCATCTGCTAATCGTAATGCCCCTTTTTCCCTCTTATCCCTCCCTTCCCGCCCATTTTCCCCAGTCCCTTTCCTTTGGTAACTATTAGTCCGTTCTTGGGTTCTGTGAGTCTGCTGCTGTTTTGTTCCTTCAGTTTTTTTCTTTGTTCTTATACTCCACAGATGAGTGAAATCATTTGATACTTGTCTTTCTCCGCCTGGCTTATTTCACTGAGCATAATACCCTCTAGCTCCATCCATGTTGTGCAAATGGTAGGATTTGTTTTCTTCTTATGGCTGAATAATATTCCATTGTGTATATGTACCACATCTTCTTTATCCAGTCATCTACTGATGGACACTTAGGTTGCTTCCATTTCTTGGCTATTGTAAATAGTGCTGCAATAAACATAGGGGTGCATCTGTCCTTTTCAAATTGGGCTGCTGCATTCTTAGGGTAAATTCCTAGGAGTGGAATTCCTGGGTCAAATGGTATTCTATTTTGAGTTTTTTGAGGAACCTCCATACTGCTTTCCACAATGGTTGAACTAATTTGCAGTCCCACCAGCAGTGTAGGAGGTTCCCTTTTCTCCACATCCTCGCCAACATTTGTTGTTGTTTGTGTTTTGGATGTTGGCCATCCTCACTGGTGTGAGGTGATATCTCATTGTTTTAATCTGCATTTCTCTGATGATTAGCGATGTGGAGCATCTTTTCATGTGCCTGTTGGCCATCTGAATTTGTTCTTTGGAGAAGTGTCTATTCATGTCCTCTGCCCATTTCTTAATTGGATTATTTGCTTTCTGTTTGTTAAAGTGCATGAGTTCTTTATATATTTTGGATGTCAACCCTTTATCAGATACGTTTTTTATGAATATATTCTCCCATAATGTAGGATGTCTTTTTGTTCTACTGATGGTGACCTTTGCTGTACAAGCTTTTCAGCTTGATATAGTCCCACTTGTTCATTTTTGCTTTTGTTTCCCTTGCCCGGGGAGATATGTTCATGAAGAAGTTGCTCATGTTTATGTCAGGAGATTTTTGCCTATGTTTTTTTCTAAGAGTTTTATGGTTTCATGACTTACATTCAAGTCTTTGATCCACCTTGAGTTTACCTTTGTGTATGGGGCTAGACAGTAGTCCAGTTTCATTCTCTTACATGTAGCTGTCCAGTTTTTCCAACACCAGCTGCTGAAGAGGCTGTCATCTCCCATTGTATATCCAAGGCTCCTTTATCAAATATTAATTGACTGTATATGTTTGGGTTAATGTTTGGATTTTTCTATTCTGTTCCACTGGTCTGTGGGTCTGTTTTTGTGCCAATACCAAATTGTCTTGATTACTGTGGCTTTGTAGTAGAGCTTGAAGTCAGGGAGTGTAACTCCCCCTGTTTTATTCCTCCTTCTCAGGATTGCTTTGGCTATTCGGGGTCTTTTGTGGTTCCATATGAATTTTAGAATTATTTGTTCCAGTTCATTGAAGAAAGCTGTTGGTAGTTTGATAGGGATTGCATTGAATCTGTAGATTGCTTTAGGTAGTATAGCCATTTTGACAATATTATTCTTCCTAGCCAAGAGCATGGGATGCATTTCCATTTGATAGTGTCCTCTTTAATTTCTCTTAGGAGTGTCTTGTAGTTTTCAGAGTACAGGTCTTTCACTTCCTTTGTTAGGTTTATTCCTAGGTATTTTATTCTTTTGATGCAATTGTGAATGGAATTGTTTTTCTGATTTCTCTTTCTGTTAGTTCATCATTAGTGTATAGGAAAGCAACAGATTTCTGTGTGTTAATTTTGTATCCTGCAACTTTGCTGAATTCAGATATTAGTTCTAGTAGTTTTGGAATGGAATCTTTAGGGTTTTTTATGTACAGTATCATGTCATCTGCAAATAGTGACAATTTGACTTCTTCTTTACCAATCTGGATGCCTTGTATGTCTTTGTTTTGTCTGATTGCTGTGGCTAGGACCTCCAGTACTATGTTGAATAACAGTGGAGAGAGTGTGCATCCTTGTCTTGTTCCCGATCTTAGATGAAAAGCTTTCAGCGTCTCGCCATTAAGTATGATGTTAGCTGTGGGTTGTCATATATAGCCTTTATGATGTTGAGGTACTTGCCCTCTATACCCATTTTGTTGAGAGTTTTAATCAGGAATGGATGCTGAATTTTGTCAAATGCTTTTTCAGCATCTATGGAGATGATCATGTGGTTTTTGTTCTTCTTTTTGTTGATGTGGTGGATGATGTTGATGGATTTTCGAATGTTGTACCATCCTTGCATCCCTGGGATGAATCCCACTTGATCATGGTGTATGATCCTCTTGATGTATTTTTGAATTCGGTTTGCTAATATTTTGTTGAGTATTTTTGCATCTACGTTCATCAGGGATATTGGTCTGTAATTTTCTTTTTTGGTGAGGTCTTTGCCCGGTTTTGGTATTAGAGTGATGCTGGCTTCATAGAATGAGTTTGGAAGTATTCCCTCCTCTTCTATTTTTTGGAAAACTTTAAGGAGAATCGGTGTTATTTCTTCTCTATATGTCTGGTAGAATTCAGAGGTGAATCCATCAGGCCCAGGGGTTTTGTTCTTGGGTAGTTTTTTGATTACCAATTCGATTTCGTCACTGGTGATTGGTCTGTTTAGTTTTTCTGTTTCTTGCTTGGTCAGTCTTGGAAGGTTGTATTTTTCTAAGAAGTTGTCCATTTCTTCTATGTTTTCCAGCTTGTTAGCATATAGATTCTCATAATATTCTCTTATGATTCTTTGTATTTCTGTGGGGTCCGTCGTGATTTTTCCTTTCTCATTTCTGATTGTGTTTATGTGTGTAGATTCTCTTTTTCTCTTAATGAGTCTGGCTAGGGGTTTATCTATTTTGTTTATTTTTTCAAAGAACCAGCTCTTGGTTTCATTGATTTTTTCTATTGTTTTATTCTTCTCAATTTTATTTATTTCTTCTCTGATCTTTATTATGTCCCTCCTTCTGGTGACTTTGGGCCTCATTTGTTCTTCTTTTTCCAATTTCAGTAATTGTGTCTTTAGACTATTCATTTGGGAATGTTCTTCCTTCTTTAAATAGGCCTGGATTGCAATATACTTTCCTCTTAGAACTGCCTTTGCTGCGTCCCACAGAAGTTGTGGCTTTGTGTTGTTGTTGTCATTAGTCTCCATATATTCTTTGATTTCTGTTTTGATTTGGTCGTTAACCCATTGATTAATTAGGAGAGTGTTGTTAAGTCTCCATGTATTTGTGAGCCTTTTTGATTTCTTTCTAAAATTTATTTCTAGTTTTATACCTTGGTGATCTGAGAAGTTGGTTGGTAGGATTTCAATATTTTTGAAATTACTGAGGTTCTTTTTGTGGCCTAGTATGTGGTCTATTCTGGAAAATGTTCCATGTGCACTTGAGAAGAATGTGTATCCTGTTGCTTTTGGGTGTAGAGTTCTGTAGATGTCTGTTAGGTCCATCTGTTCTAGTGTGTTGTTCAGTGCCTCTGTGTCTTTACTTATTTTCTGTCTGGTTGATCTGTCCTCTGGAGTGAGTGGTGTGTTGAAGTCTCCTAAGATGAATGCATTGCTGTCTATTTCCTCCTTTAATTCTGTTAGTATTTGTCTCACATATGCTGGCGCTCCTGTGTTGGGTGCATATATATTTATAATGGTTATATCTTCTTGTTGGACTGACCCCTTTATCATTATGTAATGTCCTTCTTTATCTTTTGCTACTTTCTTCGTTTTGAAGTCTATTTTGTCTGATACAAGTACTGCAACACCTGCTTTTTTCTCTTTGTTGTTTGCATGAAATATCTTTTTCCATCCCTTCACTTTTAGTCTGTGTATATCTTTGGATTTGAGGTGAGTTTCTTGTAGGCAGCATATAGATGGGTCTTGCTTTTTTATCCATTCTGTTACTCTGTGTCTTTTGATTGGTGCATTCAGTCCATTTACATTTAGGGTGATTATTGATAGGTATGTACTTATTGCCATTGCTGGCTTTAGATTCGTGGTTACCAAGGGTTCAAGGGTTGCTTCTTTACTATCTAACAATCTAACTTAACTTTGTTGTTAAGTTATTGTAAACACAGTCTGATGTTTCTTTCTTTCTCTCCCTTCTTATTCCTCCTCCTCCATTCTTTCTATAATAGGTGTTTTATTCTTTGCCTTTAGTTAGCATTTGGATGGTCTGCTTTCTTTGCTATGATTTTTTTTTCTCTGGTGACATCTTTTTAGCCTTAGGTGTGCTTCCCTCTAGAGCAGTCCATTTAAGATATCCTGTAGTGGTGGTTTATGAGAGGCAAACTCTCTCAACTTTCGTTTATCTGGAAATTGTTTAATCCCTCCATCATATTTAAATGATAATCGTGCTGGATACAATATTCTTGGTTCGAGGCCCTTCTGTTTCATAACGTTAAATATATCATGCCATTCTCTTCTGGCCTGTAAGGTTTCTGTTGAGAAGTCTGATGATAGTCTGATGGGTTTTCCTTTGTAGGTGATCTTTTTTCTCTCTCTAGCTGCCTTTAATACCCTGTCTTTATCTTTGATCTTTGCCATCTTAATTATTATGTGTCTTGGTGTTGTCTTCCTTGGGTCCCTTGTGTTGGGAGATCTATGAGCTTCGGTGGACTGCGAGACTACTTCCTTCCCCAGCGAGGGAAAGTTTTCAGCAATTATTTCTTCAAAGACACTTTCTATCCCTTTTTCTCTCTCTTCTTCCTCTGGTACTCCTATAATGCGAATATTGTTCCGTTTGGATTGGTCACACAGTTCTCTTAATATTCTTTCATTCCTAGAAATCCTTTTATCTCTCTCTTCCTCAGCTGCTCTGTACTCCTGTTCTCTGTTTTCTATTCCATTAACAGTCTCTCGCATCTCATCCATTCTGCTGTTAAGCCCGTCGATCGCTTGTCTGATTTCTGTATTGTCTTTCTTCAGTTCCCTCACTTCCTCCCTCAGCTCTTGCACATTTCTCTGTAGGTCCATCAGCATGGTTATGACTTTTATTCTAAATTCTTTTTCAGGGAGGCTGTGCATTTCCATCCCTTCAGACTCCCTCTCTGGGGTTGTCTGGTTGATTTTGGTCTGAACCATATTCCTCTGTCTTTTCATGACTGTATAATTTGGTCACTGATAGTTGCCACGTATGTCAGCTGGGCTCTTTAAGACCGCCTCTTGGGGTGCCGAGTCCTCTCGGGTGTAGCTGCACGCTGTGCGCTTTCCTGTGTATTCTCGTCTCTCTTTTAGGAATAGATGTATTTTCGGTGTTTTCGTAGATAAATATAGTGTTGGGAGGAGATTTCTGCCGCCCTGCTCACACCGCCATCTTCCCGGAAGTTGAAAAAACATTGGATTCTTAATTGTATTCCACTGGTATGTATGTCTATCCTTATACCAGTACCACTCTGTCTTGTTTACTGTTGCTTTATAGAAAGTTTTAAAGTATGAGTCCTCCAACTATGTACATCTTTCTCAAGATATTTTATTTATTTAGGGTTCCTTGCAATTCCCTATAAATTTTAGAATCAGCTTTTCAAGTTCTACATAGAAATCATCTGGGATTCTGATAGTTTACTTTGTTTCTGTGGATCAATTTCATGAGTATTGCCATTTTAACAGAACCGATTCTGCCAGTCCATGAACATGGGATGTTTTCCCATTCATTTAATCTCTTTTAATTTCTTTCTTTCAACAATGTCTTATACTTTTAAGAATGTAAGTTTTGTGCTTTTTTAAATTAATTTTTTTATTGAGGTATAATTGACATACAGTATTATGTTTCAGGTGTACAATATAAAGATTCAATATTTGTATACATTGAGAAATGATCACCACAGTAAGTCTAGTTAACAGCCATCACCTTACATAGTGAAAAAAATTTTTTTCTTGTGATGAGAACTTTAATATCTACTCTTAGCAACTTTCAAAGATGTAATACAGTATTACTAATTATAATCACCATGCTATGCATTACATACCCATGCCTTATTTATTTTATAACTGGGAGTTGTAAAATAACTTTTGACCCCCTTTACCCATTTACTGTACCTCTTAACTCCACCTTCTGCCTCTGACAACCACCAAATTGTTTTGCGCTTCTTTTGTTAAATTTAATCCAAAGTATTTTATTCTTTTACTATGCTTTATTAAATGAAATGGCTTTCTTAGCTTAATTTTTGGATTGTTAATTGTTAAGTGTATAGAACTGTCACTGATTTTTGTATATTGATCTCGTATCCTGAAACCTTGATGAACTTATTTATCAATGCTAATAGGTTTTTTTTAGTGGATTCCTTACCATTTCTATGTAAAGATTATGTCATCTGTGAATATAGTTTTACTTCTTCTTTTCCACAATCTAGATGCCTTTTCTTTCTTTTTCTTGCCTAATTGCCCTGCCTAGAATCTCTAGTATAATGTTGAATAGAAGTATCAAGAGTGGATATATTTTTCTGGTTCTTGATCTTAGGGAGAAAACACACAGTTTAAAATTCTTCCAAAGCCTTTCTCCATCTCTACTCTCCTGAGGCTTTCACTCTCATGTAATACTAAATTGTTTTAGAACCACATGACTGTTTTTTTATCACATCCTGAGCAATGTCTGCACAGTACTATTTCACTTCACTTTAGAATTTTAGATCTATTATGTGTTGCCCCCTACACCAAATTCTCCCATGTAACATCATTATATACCGTTACAGAATTACTCACCGTAACTTTGGCTACATATGAGTCACTCCAGAAAAGAAGACAACAAGAGCTTGGACTTAGGGGCAGTCACGGAGCCCAAGAAGATGGCAGGCAGACTCCTAGGAGGCCTGGTCCTTCCCACCCTCCTTACCCTGTACATCTCTATTGTAGCATGTAATTGTTTACAATGGATTACATGTCGGAATGGCAAATGTGTGCTTATTTGTCTTCCATTCTACATCAGCTGCTTTACAAATGATTGTTAAATAAACCAGTAAACAAACATAAAAAGATCAAATTTTATCCTAAGACTTTGTGAATGACCTTTTCCACAATTTTGAACTTTCAC
The DNA here is from genome assembly GCA_032199065.1 of Smutsia gigantea. Classification (NCBI taxonomy): domain Eukaryota; kingdom Metazoa; phylum Chordata; class Mammalia; order Pholidota; family Manidae; genus Smutsia; species Smutsia gigantea. Next base: position 63,405 of record JAVSCE010006935.1, on the reverse strand, counting down.
CACTCTGCACTGTAGATGTATAAGCTAAAGGAAAATATGAGATTTCTATACTTTAAGGATTAGCCCATTTGGGGGAAACTGTACTAGCTGGCCCAAGGAGAAAGCAAACTTTTCAGAAACAGCTAAAAGTGACAGATTAGGAAGAAACAAAAGGGTCAAGAAAAAGAATGGAGATTAATAAAATGCAGGCATGGGTGGCTCAGAAATGAGCCAGAGACTGCACTGATGAGCAAACAGTTATCTTGGATAAGAGCCTGAGTTGGCTCTGTGATTGCTGGAGAAGAAGAATGGAGCAGACCCAGTCTTTCAATATCTTAATACCAGATGAGTTAAGGAAAGGAATTCACAGGTTTAGATGAGTCTATGTTTTGAAAAAGAAAGGAAATTAAAGAAAAATTGGATCAAAGTAAATTCTTTTTCTTCTCACCCATTTCTTCCTTAACTGGACTCCCACACCACCCCAGAACCATACCTTCCATTGATTTATACAGTGATTCAATAAGCAACATACACACAAAAACACAAGAGTTTATTGACAGTGTGTGCAATCTGCTATTCTTGTGCTAAAGATATTGCAAAATAGTATGCATCATGGCTCCAGAACTATAGTGGTCTGCAGTAAGAATTGGTAGAAGAAACTGTTGTAAATGAAGTGGTTGAGGAACAATATGAGTTAAGGGAGGTGCTCAGTGGGAGGTGATCATCCTGTCAGGCAAGCTGCAAGGTATCTTTCCAGGTCACTCTCCTCTTGTCTGAAAAGAGCATGGCAGACCTTTCTCCTAGCCCACAAACAGCACTCTTCCAAAGCAGGAGGCAATATAAACAAAATAAAACCTCCCAGGGGACCCTCCCTGGACATCTCACTAGCAGCCATGGATTTGATCATAAGCCACCTGGTGAAAAGACGAGCAGCCCTCTCTCCATCTCTAAACATCTTCCCAACTGGGCTTTAGATTGCAAAATTCTTCCCTTACCCCAGCCTGCCTAGAAACTTCCTATTAATGTGTATTCTTTAGCATATTCATTTTTTTCTCTCTCGACTAGATTCTTCTCACAAGTCTTAAACATGCTGTTTTAAATTCCTCTCTTGATCCCATATCCTTCTGCAGCCACTCTCTTGTCTCTTGCTTCCCCTTGGCAGTCAAACTTCTCAGCGGTTATCTCCTTTTTCCACTTTCTGCTCATTCCTTAACTTGCCTGATCTCAGTAAATTTGACACAGGTGACTATTCAGTCCTTTTTGAAACACATTCTCTCTTTCCTTTCCTTTCTAGCACCATATCCTCTTGATTTTCCTTCTCTCTTTCTAGTTATTTCTTTACTTTTAAAAAAAAAGACTAATCATCCCCTAGCTGACCATTAAGTGTTAAAATCCTTTTAAGGCTTGCTCCCAGGCTTTCCCTTCTTCGGCTATCTTGTCACCCTGGGCAATCTCAGCCATGTAATAATTTTAATCACCACCTATATCTAGATGCTTCTAAATTTGTAACTGGAGCCCAGATCTCCTGTGTGAAATTCAGACCCGTGTATCCGTATTCCTTCTTGTCATCTTCACTTGGGTGTGATGGCTGACTTAGTGAGAGGTATCCCCAGTCATCTGGTAGCAAGCCAAAACCTAGGAGTCACTCCAGACATCTTCTGCTCTCTCATTTGTATCTGTCTTGTCAGATTTACTGCCTAAATCAAATAATCCATTCACCTCTCACTACATCCATTCCCTCCTGCCAGTCGCTCCCTCCTGGACTACACACTGAACTACTTCAACCTATTCCCTCATGCGGAAAACTTTGAAAAATAAAACCTTTATTACATCCCTTACCATAAAAACACTTCCCATTGATTTCAAGATAAAAATCAGTGCACTTCTGTAACCCACAGGGTGTTCTTGTACTTACTTTTACAGTCTCCTCACAACCTGTGCTTCACTTATTCTCTATACCCCAGCCATACTGGATCTGCCACCAAACCTTTGCTTAGGCTGTGCCGTCTTCCTACAGTGTTCTCCCCACCTACATTTTGCAGCAGTTAACTATTGCCCTTAAGATCCTGGCTCAGTTGGAACTTCAGAGTGGTGGCCCTCTCTCACCCTGAGACTTGGGCATATGTGCCATCATTCATACTTACAGCCTGATGTCCCCCTTGTTATTTCATTTTGCACAGTGGTCACTGCACATTTGTTTGTGCGATACTTTGAGTAAAATTCATCCATCCTCCTGAGATGTTGAGTTCTCAAGCTATGTCTGACTTTGGTCTCTGTCATATCTCCATGTTATATGTTCATTATACTCATTTAGTGCTTAATGTATTTGCTTTTTTCCGTGGTTCTAATACTGCCCCCTTGGGTGATTTAACACACTGTACACACTGTCCAGACACTTGCAGTGGGGTCAAGCCAGGGTAGATCTTAACATGCATTTTTGGAAGCTATATTAGGTGAATGAGGTGAATATTGAATGAGGCTCACTAAAGGCAGGATTCTAACAGATTGCAGAGGAAAAGGCATCCAAGACAGGAATGGCACATGAACAAATGATTGAGGGGATAGAAAAACTGGGCAATATTTCTTCACTGAAATGCAGGGGATCTGCAGGCACCCACAGACCACACATGGATAGAGCTCAGGATGGCCGTAAGGAAGGTAGTTGTGAAGAGGCTGGCTCTGGAGCATGACTGAGTACTACAGGTGTTACAAAGGTGGCTCTGACTTAGCTACAAAGCTAGGGCTTCCCATGATCCACTCATCAGGTTTGATAATTTGCTAGAATAACTCCCAGAACTCAGGAAAACAGTTTACTTACTATTACCAATTTATTATAAAGGATACAACTCAGGAACAGCCAAATAGGAAAGATGCACAGGGCAAGGTATTTGGGAAGGGACCAGAGCCCAACCCAGAAGCTCTCAGAACCTGTCATTTCAGGTTTTTATAGAGGTTTTATTGCATAGGCATGATTGGTTAAGTATTGGCCATTGATTGAAGAACTCAATCTCTAGCCCTTCTCCCCTCTCTGCAGGTAGGATATTGGAGTTGAAAGTTCCAACCTTCTAATAATCATGCCTTGGTCTTTCTGTCGACTAGTCCCCCATCCTGAAGCCATCTGTGGCCCCAGGGAACATCATCTCATTAGTACCAAAAAGACATTCTCATCACTGTGGCGATTCCAAGGTTCTTAGAAGGTCTTGTGTCAGGAAGCAGCAACCAAGACCGAATATTATAATGAGAGATTCTCCTATCATCTCTCTCACTTAGGAAGTTAGGAGTTTTAGGAGCTCTGTGTGAGAAACTGGGGGCAAAGACAAAATTATATTTCTTATTATGTTACAGTAACAGTGAAAAGGGGGGGAACACAGAAATTCAGACACGCCTATGCTCTCAGGCACTCACGGTTAAATAACTAGCCTGTCCTAACCCTCACCCCAAATCCTTGTAAAATCTTCCGGCACAACCTTCAGTATTACATAGATGATGTTAATATGATCTCTGAGAAAATACTGGAAACAAAGTCAATTCAAACTGAATGGCTGATCAGTCAGGCAGACATGAATGGGAAGTTTGTGAGGGCAACCAATGAGCACCTAAGTATCTGGAGCTAAGGCATCACTTGGTTTGTTCAGGAGTGGGTGAATCTCTGTTCTTTAGTTTAGTCCTGGACCTTTGCTTGGCCAAAGATGAGATAGAAGCCCAGGCCTAATAGGTTAAATAAAAGCTGAAAGCAAGAAGACATTTCTCCAACCAAACTCTGAATCCTGGAAGCAGAAAACTACAAGTTACTAACAATCTCCTAGTTCTTGTCACTTCTAGTTCAGAAAGGCTCTGGCACCATATCCTGCTGCCACCAACCCCAACTCTGCTCCAGCCTCTTTGGGCTTCTTAATTATTCCTGGAGTATGCAGATATATTTCTGTGCACTGGCTTTCCCTCTGCTGGAATATTTCTTTCTCTAGATAGCCATTTGTCTCTCTCCCTTGCTTGATTCCAGTCCCTGCCTAGAGATTTTTTCAGTGTCCTTCCTTAACCACCCTATTTAAAACAGCAATCCCAGCCCCTATGATATGCCCTATTCTTCTCTCCTGCTTTATTCTTTTCATGTGCTTGTTTTCTACCACAAGGTGTCTTTGTGACTTTTGTCCATTTTTAAAATGAATAGTTTGGGTTTTATTCACTATTTGAGCTTGGGAAGTTCTTTATGTATTCTAACTGTAAATTTTTTGCCATATATACATGGTTTTCAGATATTTTCTTTATCTCTGTGGCATGTCTCTTCATCCTTTTCACAGGGACATTAATAGAACAAAAGTTTCTGCTTTTGATGGGATTTACCATTTTTTATTTTCTGGATCATTTTAATTTCATGTCTAAGAATTTTTTGGCTAGCTCTGAATCCCAAAGAATTTTTTCTTTTTTTTCCTAAAAGGTTTATAGTTTGACACTTTACATTTATATCTACCATCCATTTTGAGTTAATTTTTGTAAAAAGTGTAAGGCGGGTTGGGCTTCATATTTTTGCCTATTCTTCCAGCATCATTTGTTGAAAAGACTTATTCATCCATTAAATTTCTTTTTCATCATTGCCAAAAATCAGTTAACCATACTTCTCTAGGATTATTTGTGGGTTCTTTGTTCTGGTCCATTAATATATTTATCTATACCTTTCCCACTAGTATGTATAGAGTCTTGATTACTGTATTATAAAGTAAGTCTTGAAATTGAAGTGATTCCTCTCACCTAAGTCTTCTTTTTCAAAATTGTCTAAGCTATCCTAGTTCCTCTACATGTCAGCTATTATTTAGGAGGTTTCTTGTTTTTGTTTTTGAATGTTTTTTATTTTCTACAACTGCATCATCTTCAAATAGAAGTTTTGCTTCTTCCTTTAAAATCCATATGCCTTTCTTTTTCTGGCCTTACTGTGCTATGAAGGACTTCAGTATGAAATTCAATTTAATGGTGAGAATGCCATCTTTTTCTTATTCCTGATCTTTTGAGGAAGTATTGAGTCTCTTTTCATTAGTATGATGTTACCTGCAGAATATTTGTAGATGTCTGTTATCAGACTTAGGAAGTTCTCTTCTATTCCTAGTCTATTGAGAGTTTTTAATCAGGAAAGGATGGTAAATTTTGTCAAATATTTTCTCTGCATTCACTGTTATGGTCATGTTTTTTGTGTTCTTTATACTGTTAATAGTGCAGGTTATGTTGATTGATTTTGAGTATTGAACCAGCCTTGCATTCCTTGATCTTTATCCATTGCTAGACTTGATTTACTAATATTGCATTTATGTCCATAAGGGATAATGGTCTGTAGTTTTTATTTGTACTGTCTTTGTCTGATTTTACTATCCAGGTAACATTAGACTTATAAATTGAGTTGCAAAGTGTTTTTTATTCTTTTGTTTCCTGGAAGAGAGTATGTAAAATTGGTGTTATTTATTCATTAAATATTTGGTACAATTCTCCAGTGAAACCATCTGGGTCTGGTAATTTCATTTGCTGATGGTTGTTAGTAACTATTTCAGTGTCTTTTAGAATATTATTATCATATTCTACTTTTCTAATTTATCTTGGATGAAATCTGCTAATTTGTGATTGCTCATAGTTTTCCATATTACCATTTTAATCATCTGTTGTTATATCCTGTTTTATTTCTGAGATTGGTAATTTGTGTGTCCTCAATTATCAGTCCTGATAGAACCTTTTCAATTGTATTGATCTTTTTTAAAGACATTTTTATTGTTTCAATGATTTTTCTATTGCTTTTCCTTTTTTGAACTCGTTCTCTTATCTTCATTCTTTCTTTCTGCATACACTAAACATATTTTGCTCTTCCTTTTCCATGTCTTAACACAGATGCTTAATGATTTGAGAACTTTTTCCATTTCTGGTATAAATATTTAGTGCTATATTTCCCTCTAAGCACTAATGTAATTAAAATAGAATATTTCCATCAGTACAAGGATCCCTTCTGTTGCTTCAAGAATGTTATAAAAATTAAATTATAGTAGGTAATCCTTTGGAATTGGATTTTTAAAAATAAGCTTCATTTTTTAAAGCAGTTTCAGGTTTACAGAAAAATTTGGCAGAGCCAGACAAATGTGCTTGCAAATGAGATAAACACATCACTGAAATAGATTAAGGAAAAAGGGAAGGGGCAGTATTCCACTAAGGTAACCCTTCAAACAAAGAGAAGCTGCTAGGACTGAGTCCTCAGAGAGTGCAATCTAGGATACACAGATATATACTCTTCTTTCAACAGCCACAAAATTTATTTTTTATCATGTCACCTTCATTTTCTTTTTGTTTTAAGAGCAAGAGAGTCAGGCACCAGAAGCTCTCTTAATTTTCTAAAGGGTTCAGGTTCCCTGCACCCCTACAAATGTGTCTGTTCAGTCTCCAGGACTGAAAATTCCAGGGAAGTTTCCTAGTGGTTCACCTCAGGCAGTATCCCCAGTCTTTGAACCAATCATTTTGGCCTGAGAGCCCACTTTCTTTATTGGCTAGGCAGTGTACTGTGTGGCTGCTTTGACTGGCCATTCTCATCATTCTGGTGTTCCAAATAGCAAATTGTGAACTCTTTGTGAGAAAATGATACACAATAAGACAATAGAACAAAATGGAATCATTTAAATAGTAATTTCAGAATCCTTCCACAATGGTATGTTGTTTCTGAAAACTTTCTTTTTATCCATTGATGTGTATATGTATTTCTGAGCGTGACTTTGGTCATATAGTAAAATTTATTTTTTAATATGTTGTGAAAAAAATGAAAATGAAAAAGTTGGATCTATTACACTGAATATAAATTTGTGTATTTGAATTCTATTAATGCTGTTGTTCCTAGATTATATCCTTGTGAGTGCATTACTCACAGCCCTAAGGCAGTCTCCCTTGTTTGGACTTTGGGTAACACTGCATGAGAGCATGATTGCTCACTAAACCCCTGTACTCCTCATTCACACCTAGATGACAGATGTTCCAATCCTCTTCTGGACTTCAACATCAATCCTTATTTGTTCTTGTTCCTTCCCAATTTCATTTGTCTTTAATTCCCCTGTAGTCCCCATTTTCTACAGTCCAATTCTAGTGGAATTTTGTTTCTTTTGCAAAGTGTTTGCTATGGTTTCTGAATTCATAAATGAAAAACAGCCAACATTCACCCAAAAAGTCTTATTTTACTGATTAAAATGGTTTCTCATATAACAATTTACATGAACAAATCATTTTGGGTAATAGATAAATACGAGCTGTGGGTAAAATTATAACATTTCCAGAATATCTCGCCTGGCTTTAGTGCATTTGCATATCCTCAGGGGTGGAGAGAAGTTCATCTCCATGTCAGTGGGTAATTACCTGGGCAACCCAGGGCATGTCTGAACCTGAGAGTTTAAGGGGAGGGGCTGGCTTGCTTACTGGCTTGTTTCCTTCCAGAGCAGGGGGGAGAGAGATGGCTCTAGACTGCAGTTTGTAAGCAATAAATGGGCTTTAACTTTATTTCTCCCTTTGACTGATTTTGGTTTTTAGAGGTATTTTGCCCCGGGATTTCCTTTACCCAGACTTACACTAACAGAAGTTGGCAATATTCCTCTGAACCCAAAATCTGTCATAATGGTTGCAGCTGTTGGGAGGGCTGCTCCTCTGGATGGTGGGGACGCCTCAGCAGATGCAGCGCCAGAGGGTGCTGCTTCACCTGTTATTATCCACCCAGCTGGGGGGCTTCCAATTTAGGAACCCCTACTGGAGAATTGGTCCAGGGTAAAGGACCTCCCAGAGGGGTGGGGCATTTCCCAGAACTGGGAAAGGGTGGAAACAGTGGAAGCTGCAGAAGTAGCCCTCCGTGAGTTGCAAGACTGCTTGGAGACCTTAGGGGGCCCTATAGCAGCTGGCATTGTAGGGTCTCTTTTCATCCAGATAGTGAAAAATGTTATACAGGAGAAAGACAGGATTATCAAGAGGGACTTAGGAGGGAGAGAGACACACTTCAGCATTGCTTGGAAGAGCTGGGCAATAACCTATGTGATGCTATTAAAGAAGAAAGAGAGTTATACTGAAAAAGCAGGTCACGCTCCTAGAAGACTCCTTAGTGGCAAGGGGGAGGCAGCAGGAAAAGCTGCGTTGCAAAAGGCCTTGGGGGAGGGGGAGGAAAAAGTACTGCCTTCAGCCCAGAAGTGGTGAAGGAGGACCTGTTGGTGGAGAAGCCAGAGGGAGAAGAGGAGGAGGTGGGGCCATTGGCAGATCTGCTACCCAGGCCACTGCTGGAGGTACCATCCTCTCCTGTTTTAAAGGCCCACCCAGCTGTAATTAAGAAAATAAAAATGAAACAACCACGGGCTCCTCACAGCACTGACAGCTGGGCCGTCTATTGGGGCTTGACCCTGTGGCTACCAACATGGTATCATGCCAATTGGATGGTTGGTCACGGGCCCTTTTGGGGGCAAGAGTTGTGGCAAGACCTATGGGCCTCTGGTCAGACTAAGACTGTTACTGTATACCATGTGACTGGCCATTTGCCTTTGGAATCCACAGGGAATGATGAAGAAGACACATTGGCCCAGGTGCACTGGCTAGAAGGAAAGCCTGCTTCTGATGTGGCCCAATGGCTACACCAGCATTGGTTGCACGTGGGGCAAAAGACAATATAGCCTGTAGCCCATAGGTGGCGCTTGCCACTGACCTTTGAGGAAGTCATCAGAGCCTGGAAGGAGTGCCTTGTGTGCTCTAAAAGGGACTTACACCGAGTCCCACAGCAACATGGGACAATAGTAAGGGGGCCAATACCCCTTGTCACACGGCAAATAGACTATATTGGGCCTCTGCCCATATCAGAAGGATATCCGTATGCCATGACTTGTGTGCTCATGGCTACTGGACTATTGGTTGCTTTTCCTGCACATCGTGCAGATCAGCAAACCACAAAGAGGGGCCTGGAGCGTCTCTTTGCAGCCTATGGCGGGCCACTGGTGATTGAGAGCGATCAAGGCACACACTTTACTGGACATGTGCTGCAAGAATGAGTGCAGCAATTAGGAATAAAGTGGAAATTTCATGTACCATATAATCCTACTGGGGCAGGCATGATAGAGAGGTACAGCGGTTTGGCGAAATCTGGCCTGAAGTTGGACACCAATAGTCTGCGGGGTTGGTCAGTTTGCCTATGGACAGTGCTGTGGCGTTCAAATGAGAAGCCACGAAAAGGAGCTTTGAACTCCGTGGATATGCTCACACACCTTGCTGCCTCTCCTATACAATTGTACGTCCAAACCAAAGAAGAGTTATTGAAGACAGGATATGGCCAGCAGAGCAACATCCTGCTGCCAGCCCCACTGCATTAAGCCCTGGAGACACTGTTGAATGGACCTGGCCCTGGACATTTTGACACATGGACCAGCAATGGCTGGCCCTGTGGCACCTTGGGGTAAAGGCCTGAAAGCTGGCCTCCTGTGTATTCCTGGAATAACAGCTGAATGGGCCCCAAAACTCATGGTGGTGTACCCAAAATGTCCAGGAGGTAAGAGCATCTTGAGGGGAAGTTTTGTTTTATCTTTATGGCCAGTGCGTGTGCCTCCTGTAGCCCTATATATCAATCCATCTGTAACTCCCACAGGGAGGGGGGTGACAGTCTGGTATAGTAGACCAGGACGAGATCCCATTCCTGCCCCTGTTTTATCACAAGACCACTCTCTTGCATGTATCCTACCTGATGGACAAAATTTGTCTATGCTGGTGTCATTAAAACACGTATCTTATTGCCCTTACGGTTATTTTCTCCTACAGTCCTTGTGGCTTAAATGCATCCCCTGGCTTCAGCTGCCGCATGATGATTGCTCTGAACTCTCAGTTACTGCCTGCCTATGGAATGGATGAGCTGTGGGCTTTATCTGCAAAAGACTTTGAGTATAGCTGAATCCTCCAGCTTGAGGATTGCCATAATTTTATTGCTGTTGCTGTTGTTATGTCATTAGTCTGGTCACAGTGCTTCAGTTTTCTCACCCAGGGGCGATTGTGGAAGAAGGTGAACGAGTACATTGTAAGGCGAGATTTCTGGAGGGGTGGCCTGTGGGTAAATTGAAACATTTCCAGAATATGTCGCCTGGCTTTAGTGCATTTGCATATCCTCGGGGTTGGAAAGAAGTTCACCTCCATATCAGTGGGTAATGGCCTGGACAACCGAGGGTGTGTCTGACCCTGAGAGTTTAAGGGAAGGGGCTGGCTTGCTTGCTGGCTTGCTTCCCTCCAGAGCAGGGGAGACAGAGACAGCGCTGGACTGCAGTTTGTAAGCAATAAATGGGTTTTAAACTTTATTTCTCCCTTTGACTGATTTTGGTTTTTAGAGGTATTTTGCCCTGGGATTTCTTCTCCCTGGACTTACACCAGCATATTGAAGTGTCTATTATTACATTGAATGTGACTTACTGAAATGCTATTTTTTGAAACTTCATGACAGCTTCTCTGAAATTGTAGATGGCTCTGAAGAGAACTGTTGATTTCCAATATACTTATTTCCCAATTAATTGTTGGGGCATTACCCTGTAGTTTATGCTTGCACTTTGCACCTACATTTATTTTCTCTTTAGTGCAGCAGAATCCTTTTAATATATTTTGTCTAATGGTTCAGAATATTAAGTAGTAGTGATAAGAAAAAGTCTTCTAAAAATACTAATATTCCATTAAGAAAGAAAAACTATCCAACTAAATATTCAACAATTTCTAAGCATTTAAAGTTCAACATAAGAGTTCCTTTTAACTTTATAAAGTGAATTGTTTGCCTTTACTTAACGTTCAAACCACCTTACCTTTTTGGTCATTTTTTTGGTAATTTTTTAGTGGGCTGTTACTTAATGTTCATATTTAATGGAAGATTTATGGATTACTTAAAATTTATGGTGCACTTAGGATGCTTTCTAAATTAAATTTTATTTTTTTCAAAAGCATGACTTTAAATAATTTGGAACCATTTTATTAGCTACAGATTTAAAAAGAGAATCCACATTTGAAAACTGACTTTGAGGATAGAAGCTCAGTGATGACCTCAGTTTTTATTTTAGTCCTCACTGCTTTCTGGGTTAATTTAGGCAATTTATATTTTTTTTAGAGATTCTTACACTTCGTTAGCATTTCAAAATGTTAATACAGGTTTTTTAAATTGTGTCCTTGCAATTTTAAAACTCTTCAATTCTGTTTGGCTGTTTTATAGCCAACAGTATTACTAAAATAATTTCATGAATGTCTAAGGAATTCTGTAGTTTCTTAAGAGTATGCATTTTTGTCTTACAGTATTTGGATTAAGTTTGATGTTCCCATTCTTGTACAATTTTGTATTTGGTTTTCCTGTTTTTTCAGCTGAGGAAATAAGCTGCCTAGATGCATGCTGTGATTTGCTAGCTACCCACCTGACTTCCGTAAGTATTGTTCTCCAAAGTTGAGCTGACAGCTACTAGTTTACATCCCCTCTTGCTTCTAATCCCATTCAGTCTTAACTCTGTCCTCATTAAAATACAAACCCTAAATCAGATTCCTCACTATTCATTCTCAAGTTGCTCCCATTCCCAAGAATGAATGGCACTTCTGACACCAAGAACCTGCTAGGATGGCTGCTCTACTTTGAACTGTTAATAAAACAAACTTCTACCCAAGATTATCAGGCCTGTTACCACAGTTATGCATTAGAGTGAACTGCTTCAGGTGGTTTTAGTCACCAGAGCTAGATTTTCAAGTCCTGTTAGGAGTTGCTGTGGTCAAATTCTTGTTGCTGATGAACATTACTTCATAATCGTTGTCAACCTAAAAAGCTCTTTCTCAAAAATTGTGAGTGGCTCGGAAAAGAGCCTTTGGTTTGAGTTTTGGGTTTCTTCCCTCCTGCTTCAGTTTCAGTTGTTCAGGTGACTCTCTAGGCTTTACAACTTGTGAGGTATTTACTTGCCCTTGGCCTTGTGGGGGCTCTCGGTCTTCTTGGGCAGCAGCACGGCCTGGATGTTGGGCAGGACACTGCCCTGTGCGATGGTGACTTTGCCCAGCAGCTTGTTGAGCTCCTCGTTGAGGATGGCACGGGCTGATGCGCGTCTTGTCACAGGCCGCGTTGCCCGCCAGCTCCAGGTTCTCGGCGGTCAGGTACTCCAGCACCACCGCCAGGTACATGGGCACGTTGACCCCTACCCGCTTGGCATAGTTGCCCTTGCAGAGCAGGCGGTACACGCGGCCTACGGGCAACTATGACCGGGTCTTGGCCTTAGCATGAGCCTTACCATTTTGCCTCCCACGTCCAGACATAATTAAAAGTGTCCATTACAACGGAAGTTACTGGTAGGGTAAGTACGGGGCCTATTTAAGTCTGATGGCAAGTTGTGATTTGCTATTTGATAGGCCAGTATCCTTGTATCCAATCAGAGGACCTTACAGAAATCACCTCATTTACATACATGCCACTACCATTATCCAATCAGATGTTATCTCCCCAACGCATCATAGGAGCGCCATGCCTATAAATACCACCTTTGCTGTCGTCAAATACCAGTCGTTTAGCGTATGGGAGCTGTGTACTGATAACCATGTCTGAGCTGGTTTCAAAAGGCACCACAACTTCTAAAAAAGGCTTTAAGAAAGCTGTAATTAAAACTGAGAAGAAAGAAGGAAAAAAGCGGAAGAAATGCCGTAAGGAGAGCTACTCGATTTATATCTACAAGGTGCTGAAGCAAGTTCATCCTGACATTGGTATCTCTTCAAAGGCAATGAGTATCATGAATTCTTTCGTAACGGACATCTTTGAACGCATCGCGGGCGAGGCATCGCTCTTGGCGCTTTACAGCAAGCGCTCGACCATCTCCTCCAGGGAGATCCAGGCGGCCGTGCGCATGCTGCTGCCTGGGGAGCTGGCCAAGCACGCTGTGTCTGAGGGAACCAAGGCTGTCACCAAGTACACCAGCTCAAAGTAAAACTCGACCCTAGATTTTCAGAACCCAAAGGCTCTTTTAAGAGCCCCCACACTTTCTAAAGGACTGTAGTCTCAGGGTTGGGTCAGTAACTTGAACAAACTGCTGGTTTAGCTATAAGCTATTAGTCCGTTTTGCAGTTAACTCTTAAACATTTAAAGCAAAATAAGAAATTTCACTAGAATAAAGCATGACTAATTTTTTTAGCTCTATTGGGTTGCTTATGGCATCTGCAGCGAGTAAAGTGAAAGCTCAGGAATAAGTTCAAAGAAGTAAGACCTCTGAATAGAAGCTCCAGTAATCCTGTGGCATGTGGATTGCCAAGTGGATCATGACTTGCTTTTCTTTAGGGTAGTTCTTAAGCATTTTGATAGTGTGTTCAGATGACAGTGGAAAGGGCCTGCGGCTGTAGAAAGACATCAGTAGTCTAGCATTGGGAGCTTTAAAGGTGTTACATTGGCTGTGGTGTATGAAAGCTAGCTATCCTTGAGCTACAGCCATGGAGACCCGAAGCCCAGCTTGTCCTAATAATCATCTGCACATTTATTGGGTCTAAATGGCTATTTTAGAACAGGTGTAAGTTGGAGTGTAGAGATCTTACCATATCAAGTATTTGGTTCTGGAATCCATCATTCTAGCTAATCACAACTGGCAGGAGTAACATTAAGTGAATTTACTTTTTTTGTGTTACTTAGAAGTTACAGCAGGATCACTTGCATTTTGTTCTATGATAGGCTCATTGAAGTAGTGTTTTTCTCCTGGACTCAAATACTGAGATGTTTCAAGTTGGGTCATAGGGTATTTATCAAAATATGCCCAGTTTTCAGGTTAAGGGACTAGGTACAAAACCTCTGTTATCATCTGGACTCTTAGCAGATAAGCATTAAAGCTATCAAAGACATTGAAATTGACAAAAGATTAAATTATACTACTTCCCAGAAACCTGTAGTTTTAACAGGAATCCTCAATTTGATAATATTTTTTATTTTTAAAAATTTAGTACGTCTTTACAGTAGAAAAACCTTTAGTATCATTTGAATACATACAGTAAAAATATCCATAGGAAAAGATCCTACAGCTCTGTACACTGAGTGGCCCTGCAGAAACTGAATGCCTTAGCTGGGAGTCCTCCAAGGAGCTAACAGATGAGGGATCTGTGTCACATGGTGTGGGGGCCGAAATCTCCATTTGGGTCCCAGCTGCTCTGGTAGGATCTTATAAATAGCAGGTATTTGTTAGATTCCCTAATGGTTGTCAACTCCCACTGAAATGTATGCCCTGTCTTTCAGGCTGGTTCTTTCCCTTAGCAGCATGTACTTAAGATTCACCTGTTATGTCAATTAGTACCTTGTTCCTTTTCAGCACTGAAGAGTATTCAGTTGTATGGGTATGCCACAATTTGCCTATCCATTCACCTATTGAAGGAATCTTGATTGCTTCCACTTTTAGCAATTGTGTATAGTTATATACATTTATGTGTAGATTTTTGTGCAGATGTGTTTTCAAACAGTCGGGTAAATATTACCAGGTGCACAATTGCTAGGTTGTATGTTCAGCTTCACGAGGAACTGCCCATCTTCTAAAGTGCAGTGCTGTTCAGCATTCCTGCCAGCAATGAATGGGAATTCCGGCTGCTCCATCCCTGCACCAGCTTTTGGTAATATGTTTTGGGTTTCAGCCATTCTAATGACTGTAATATCTCAGTTTTAATTTACATTTTCCTAATGATGATCTTAAAGATCTTTTGATATGCTTATTTGCCATCTATATGTCTTTTTGATGAAGTGTCTGCCCAGATCTTTTGCCCATTATTTAACTGGGTTTATTTTCTTATTGTTGAGTTTCAAGTATTTTTTCTATGTTTTCCAGCTTGTTAGCATATAGAGTCTCATAATATTCTCTTATGATTCTTTGTATTTCTGTGGGGTCCGTCGTGATTTTTCCTTTCTCATTTCTGATTGTGTTTATGTGTGTAGATTCTCTTTTTCTCTTAATGAGTCTGGCTAGGGGTTTATCTATTTTGTTTATTTTTTCAAAGAACCAGCTCTTGGTTTTATTGATTTTTTCTATTGTTTTATTCTTCTCAATAGTTTCAAGTATTTTTTAAAAGTATTCTATCAGAATATGTTTTATCAGATACATGATTTGCAAATATTTTCTCTATCTGTGGTCTATCTTTTCATTCTCTCAACAATGTCTTTAGCAGAGCATATTTTTAATTTCAAAAATGTTCAGAAGAAATAAAATGCAAGCCACAAATATTGGCCATATATGCAAGTTTAAACCTTCCAGTAGCCACATTTAAAGTAGGAAAAAGAAATAGGTGATATTAATTTTATTTTGGGGGGGGTTGGTTTTCTTTATTACGGTATTATTGGTATACACTCTTACAAAGGTTTCACATGATAAAACAATGTGGTTACTACATTTACCCATATTATCAAGGCCCCACTCATACCCCAATTCAGTCACTGTCCATCAGTGTAGTAAAATGACACAGATTCACTGTTTGCTTTCTCTGTGCTACACTGTTTTCCCCGTGATTCCCCACACCATGTGTACTAAACATAATACTCCACAAACCCCTTCTCCCACCCTCCCCACCTGCCCTCCCACACCCCTCCCCTTTGGTAACCACTAGTTCCTCCTTGGAGTCTTTGAGTCTGCTACTATTTTGTTCCTTCAGTTTTGCTTCGTTGTTATACTCCACAAATGAAGGAAATCATTTGGCACTTGTCTTTCTCTGCCTGGTTTATTTCACTGAGCATAATATCCTTCAGCTCCATCCATGTTGTTGCAAATGGTAGGATCTGTTTCTTCCTTATGGCTGAATAGTATTCCATTGTGTATATGTACCACCTCTTCTTTATCCATTCATCTACTGATGGACACTTAGGTTGCTTCCATAACTTGTCTATTGTAAAAAGTGCTGCAGTAAACATAGGTGTGCATATGTCTTTTTGAATCTGAGAAGTTGTATTCTTCGGTAAATTCCAAGGAGTGGGATTCCCAGGTCAAATGGTATTTGTATTTTTAGTTCTTTGAGGAACCTCCATATTGCTTTCCACAATGGTTGAACTAGCTTACATTCCCACCAGCAGTGTAGGAGGGTTCCCCTTTGTCCGCATCCTCACCAGAATTTGTTGTTCTTAGTCTTTTGGATGGTGGCCATCCTTACTGGTGTGAGGTAATATCTCATTATGGTTTTAATTTGCATTTCTCTGATGATTAGTGATGTGGAGCATCTTTTCATGTGTCTGTTGGCCATCTGAATTTCTTCTTTGGAGAACTGTCTCTTCATATCCTCTGCCCATTTTTTAATCGGGTTGTTTACTTTTGGGGTATAGAGGTGTGTAAGTTCTTTATATATTTTGGATGTTAACCCCTTGTCGGATATGTCATTTACAAACATATTCTCCAATACTGTAGAATGCCTTTTTGTTCTGTTGATGGTGTCCTTTGCCATACAGAAACTTTTTAGTTTGATGTAGTCCCATGAGTTCATTTTTGCTTTTGTTTCCCTTGCTCAAGGAGATGCGTTCAGGAAGAAGTCGCTCATGCTTATATTCAGGAGATTTTTGCCTATGTTGTCTTCTAAGAGTTCTGTGGTTTCATGACTTACATTCAGATCCTTGACCCATTTCGAGTTTACTTTTGTGTATGGGGTTAAACCATAATCCAGTTAGTTTCATTCTCTTGCATGTAACTGTCCAGATTTGCCAACACCAGCTGTTGAACAGGCTGTCATTTCCCCATTGTATGTCCATGGCTCCTTTATCATATATTAATTGACCGTATATGGTTGGGATTATATCAGGGCTCTCTAGACTGTTCAATTCATCTATGGGTCTGTTCTTGTGCCAGTACAAAATTGTCTTCAGTACTGTAGCTTTGTAGTAAAGCTTGAAGTTGGGGAGCATAGTCCCCTCAGATTTATTCTTTCTTCTCAGGATTGCTTTGGCTATTCAGGGTCTTTTGTGGTTCCATATAAATTTTAGAACTATTTGCTCTAGTTCATTGAAGAATCGTGTTGGTATTTTGATAGGCATTGCATTGAATCTGTAGATTGCTTTAGGCAGGATGGCCATGTTGACAATATTAATTCTTCCTATCCATGAGCACGGGATGTGTTTCCATTTATTGTTATTTTCTTTAATTTCTCTCATGAGTGTCTTGTAGTTTTCAGAGTATAGGTCTTTCACTTCCTTGGTTAGTTTTACTCCTAGGTATTTTATTCTTTTTGATGCAACTTAGAATGGAATTGTTTTCCTGATTTCTCTCTCTGCTAGGTCATTGTTAGTGTATAGGAATGCCATAGATTTCTGTGCATTAATTTTCTATCCCGCAACATTGCTGAATTCAGATATTAGATCTAGTAGTTTTGGAGTAGATTCTTTAGGGTTTTTTATGTACAGTAACACATCATCTGCAAACAGGGACAGTTTAATTTCTTCCCTGCCAATCTGTATGCCTTTTATTTCTTTGTGTTGTCTCATTGCCATGGCTAGGACCTCCAGTACTATGCTGAATAGAAGTGGGGAGAGTGGGCATCCTTGAAAGCTTTCACCTTCTCACTGTTAAGTATAATGTTGGCTGTGGGTTTGTCATATATAGCCTTTATTATGTTGAGGTACTTGCACTCTATACCCATTTTGTTGAGTGTTTTTATCATGAATGGATGTTGAATTTTGTCAAATGCTTTTTCAGCATCTATGGAGATGATCATGTGGTTTTTGTCCTTTTTATTGATGTGGTGGATGATGTTGATGGATTTTCAAATGTTGAAACATCCTTGCATCCCTGGAATAAATCCTAATTGATCATGATGGATGATCCTTTTGATGTATTTTTGAATTCAGTTTCCGAATATTTTGTTGAGTATTTTTGCATCTATGTTCATCAGGGATATTGGTCTACAGCTTTCTTTTTTTATGGTGTCTTTGCCTGGTTTCGGTATTAGAGTGATGCTGGCCTCGTAGAATGAGTTTAGAAGTATTCTCTCTTCTACTCTTTGGAAAAGTTTAAGGAGGATGGGCATTAGATCTTCAAAAATGTTTGATAAAATTCAGCGGTGAAGCCATCTGTTCCAGGCATTTTGTTCTTAGGCAGGTTTTTAATTACCAGTTCAATTTCGTTGCTGGTAATTGGTCTGTTGAGATTTTCTGTTTCTTTCTGGATCAGCCTTGGAAGGTTGCATTTTTCAAGAATGTTGTCCATTTCTTCTAGGTTATCCAGTTTCTTAGCATATAATTTTTCATAGTATTCTCTAATAGTTCTTTGTATTTCTGTGGTGGCCGTAGTGATGATTCCTTTCTCCTTTCTGATTCTGTTTATGTGAGTAGACTCTCTTTTTTTCCTGATACGTCTGGCTAGGGGTTTATCTATTTTGTTTATTTTCTCTAAGAACAAGCTCTTGCTTTTGTTGATCCTTTCTATTGTTTTATTCTTCTGGATTTTATTTATTTCTGCTCTAATCTTTATTATGTCCCTCCTTCTACTGACTTTGG
This sequence comes from Smutsia gigantea, assembly GCA_032199065.1. Lineage (NCBI taxonomy): Eukaryota > Metazoa > Chordata > Mammalia > Pholidota > Manidae > Smutsia > Smutsia gigantea. Next base: position 44,981 of record JAVSCE010006935.1, on the reverse strand, counting down.
GTCTCATTTGTTCTTCTTTTTCTAGTTTCTTTAATTGTGAGTTTCAACTGCTCATATGGGAATGTTCTTCTTTCCTGAGGTAGGCCTGTATTGCAATATCCTTTCCTCTTAGCACGGCCTTCGCTGCGTCCCACAGATTTTGTGGTGTTGAATTATTGTTGTCATTTGTCTCCATATGTTGCTTGATCTCTGTTTTTATTTGGTCATTGATCCATTGATTATTTAGGAGCATGTTATTAAGCTTCCATGTGTTTGTGGGATTTTTGATTTTCTTTGCATAATTCATTTCTAGTTTCATTCCTTTGTGGTCTGAGAAGCTGGTTGGTACAATTTCCATCTTTTTGAATTTACCAAGGCTCTTTTTGTGGCCTAGTATATGATCTATTCTCAAAAATATTCCATGTGCACTGAGAAAAATGTGTATTCTGCTGCTCTTGTGTGTAGAGTTCTGTAGATGTCTGTTAGGTCCATCTGTTCTAATGTGTTGTTCAGTGCCTCTGTGTCCTTACTTATTTTCTGTCTGGTTGATCTGTCCTTCAGAGTGAGTAGTGTGTTGGATTCTCCTAGAATGAATGCATTGCATTCTATTTTCCCCTTTAATTCTGTTAGTATTTGTTTCACATATGTAGGAGTTCCTGTGTTGGGGAATATATATTTATAATAGTTATATCTTCTTCTTGGATTGACCCTTTTATCATTATGTAATGCCCTTCTTTGTCTCTTGTGACTTTCTTTGTTTTGAGGTCTATTTTGTCTGATATAAGTACTGCAACTCCTGCTTTTTTCTCCCTATTAGTTGCATGAAATGTCTTTCTCCATCCCTTCACTTTTAGTCTGTGTATGTCTTTGGGTTTAAAGTGAGTCTCTTGAAGGCAGCATATAGATGGGTGTTGTTTTTTTATCCATTCAGTGACTCTATGTCTTTTGACTGGTGCATTCAGTCCATTTACATTTAGGGTGATTATGGATAGGTATGTACTTATTGGCTGTGCAGGCTTCAGACTTGTGGTTACCAAAGGTTCAAGGTTAACTTCCTTACTATGTAAGGGTCTAACAACTCACTTAATATGCTATTACAAACACAATCTAAAGGTTCTTTTTTGTTTTTTGGGTTTTTTTCCTCCTCCTTTTTCTTCCTACTCCATTCTTTATATATGAGGTATCATATTCTGTACTGTTTGTCTATCCCTTGATTGACTTTGGGGACAGTTAATTTAATTTTGCATTTGCTTAGTAATTAGCTGTTCTATTTTCTTTGCTGTGGTTTTATTACCTCTGGTGACAGCTATTAAACCGTAGGAACACTTCCATGTATAGCAGTCCCAACAAAATACACTGTAGAGATGGTTTGTGGGAGTCTGTCAGCTTTTGCTTATCTGGGAATTGCTTAATCCCTCCTTCAAATTTAAATGATAATCTTGCCGGATAAAGTAATCTTGGTTCAAGGCCCTTCTGCTTCATTGCATTAAATACATCATGCCACTCCCTTCTGGCCTGTAAGGTTTCTGCTGAGAAGTCTGATGATAGCCTGATGGGTTTTCCTTTGTATATGATCTTATTTCTCTCTCTGGCTGCTTGTAATAGTCTGTCCTTATCCTTGATCTTTGCTATTTTAATTACTATATGTCTTGGTGTTGTCTTCCTTGGGTCCCTTGTGTTGGGAGATCTGTGCACCTCCATGGCCTGAGAGACTATCTCCTTCCCCAGATTGGGGACGTTTTCAGCAATCACCTCCTCAAAGACACTTTCTATCCCTTTTTCTCTCTTGTCTTCTTCTGGTACCCGTATAATGCGAATATTGTTCCGTTTGGATTGGTCACACAGTGTTCTCAATATTCTTTCATTCTTAGGGATCCTATTTTCTCTCTGTGCCTCAGCTTCTTTGTATTCCTCTTCTATAGTTTCTATTTCATTCATCGTCTCCTCCACTGTATCCAATCTGCTTTTAATACCGTCCATTGTGCTCTTCAGTGATTGGATCTCCGACTGTAATTCATTCCTGAGTTCTTGAATATCTTTCGTACCTCCATGAGCACGTTAATGACTTTTATTTTGAACTCCCTTTCAGGGAAGTCATGAGGTCCATATCATTTAAATCTTTCTCAGGAGTTGTATTCATAATTTTACTCTGGACCAGGTTCCTTTGGCGTTTACTATTTCTGTGTGGCGCCCTCTAGTGCCCAGAAGCTCTACTCTTTGGTGCTGCTCACTCCCTGGAGCAATGTCGGGGATTGTAGGGGAGTGGTATTGGTGCCTCGGGGAGGAAAGAGCTGTTTCCTTGCTCCTGGCTCCTATGCCTGTCTCCACTGCCTGAACCCGTGGGCCTAGCACGCAGGTATAAGCCTCTGTGCTTTGTGTTTTTAGTTGTTGTAGATAGATCTTCCCTCTGGCTGGCCTAATGCCAGGGTAGGGTTTCCCGGTTTGCAAGCCTAGTGGGGCTGGCCAGGACAAAGACGCACTAGTCTACCTGTCACAGAAGGAGTTCTTGGAGCTGTGTGGGCAGCCAGGGAGCTGGAGCTCCTGAAGATCGTGAAAGCTCCCAATCTGCTGGGCAGAGTGCACCTGGACAATTTTGTCTACCTGTCCTTTCTCCTGAGCAGTAAGCTCTGTGCAGTCCTTGCCCCTTTAGCAGCCCTCTTGCTAAGAGCTTCTTTGTTAGGAAGTCTCTCCGACTGCCTGCCTTTCTTTTGTCCCAGAGCAACTGGATATGGATCCCTGGTTTCCACAAGGCAGCTGGAATCTTAGTCTCTCCAGGAATTCTGCCTGTCTTAGCTTTCCAACCCCCTAATTATGAGAGTATCATGCAAGCACCATGAAATGTAGATTTGTGCTCCCAGAGCAGATCTCCAGAGTTAGGTATTCAGCAGTCCCAGATCTCCACTCCCTCCCTGCTCCGTTCCTCTTCCTCCTGCAGGTGAGCTGGGGGTGGGGGAAGGGTTTGGACCCCTCAGGACCAGAGCTTTAGTACGTTACACTTTTCGGTGAGGTCTGCTCTTGTCTCTAGGTGTATGCAGTTTGTTGCAGTCCTCTCTCCTGTTGCTCTTTCAAGAGTTGTTGTATTAGTTATATTTTCATATTACATGAAGTTTTAGGAGGAAGCCTCTGTCTCACCTCTCACACCGCCATCTTTAGGTGATATTAATTTTAATCAAATATTTTGTTTAATTCATTGTATTGAAATAAACATGTAATACAGATAAAAATTATAATTTACATTTTTAAAAATTAGGTCTTTGAAATCCAATGTGTATTTTATACTTAGAGCTTGGTTCAGACTTACAACCTTTCAAGTACTCAATAATCAAAAGTAGCTACCATATTGGACACCGTAGCACTGACCTCTCTCTAGGCCTAAACCACGTATCTTGCTCCAAACACCTATGACAGATGACTCAAATTTATATCTGAAATACAGGGTTTTACATGAACTCAGACCAGAAAATTCAACTGCCTTCTCAACATCACCACTCGGATATCGTTGAGCCACCTCCACATTCTCTTCATAAGATTTCCAGTCTATCCTGACAGAAGTGCTTTCAAATCCCAAAGTTCCCTGAACCCAAAGGCCACCCCATTCACATGGTGTGCGAGCCAGAAATGTGGTGTTTTTGTCTTGACAGTCCCTATGTTCAGCCCCCACTTCAATTTATCTACAAAATATGTCAATTGCATTTCCTATGTATTTTTGTTATCTGACTACTTTCACCATTTCCACTGCCACCATTTTTGCCCCGGGCCCCATCATCTCTCACCTGGATTACTGTTCTTACTGGTCTCACTGCTCCTAATCATGTCTCCCTAAAATCCACTAGCCACCCAATGAACAAATTAGTCTTAGATGAGAACAGTTTTTATTGTCACTAACCATTAACTGAACTTCAGCATTCCTTTCAGAAATGTAGCAAACAGACCAGTCATACTAAGCCATTCCTGTGTCTAATCGAAATCATAGCTTTATTCCTAGCTGTGGTTACAGATCTGGTAACATCTGGTTACAGATCTCAAAATATTGTTTATGCTCATCACAGCCTCAAAATATTATAATTTTCATCATGCTATTTGAAACACAAACATTATTGTATCAAATATTTTAAAAATATTTTTAATATCAACCTGGTATTGCTTCATGATTAAAATTCATATTTCATTACATGCATATTTATTTTAAGAAAATGTATATAATATCAAGTACACTTCTAAAGAAATCCATAGTACAGTAAGTTAAGAATTCCTGTTTAGGGTATCCAATGAATATTTTACATAAAAAGTAGACTGGAGACAGATGATATAAAAATCAGATGGCAGAATTCCACTAATAATCTTCTTGCGATCAGATGACTGAATCTCCCTTAGCAGTTAGACTCATTCCTTCATCAAGGCTGCCAATTCTCTGGCCACAGGATATTGGGGTTATTAGGGTATCCTACTCCATTCATGCACATGTGTCTGCTAAAAACACATGTATTGATCATCATTGTTCTTATCATTGAAACACGATTTCTCACATTAGTTCTGTCAGCCCTCATGTGGTTGCAGATGAAGAGCTGGAGAACTTGAAGTAGGTGAAATGATAACCTCTTATGGAGAATGAATTCCTTATTAGGAAACTCCATTTATTAGTTTCCTAGGGCTGCTGCAACAAGTTACACAAACTGGGGGGCGTAAAACAACAGAAATAGGTTTCACTGTTTTGGAGGCCAGAGATCTAAAATCAAAGTGTGTCAGCTGGCTTTGAGGGAGAATCTGTTCCATGCCTCTCTCCTGGCTTCCTTCTGTGGTGGATGGAATCACTGTGTTTCTTGGCTTGTATCACTACAATCTATGCCTGCCTGCTTTCCACATAGCCCTTTTCTCTATCTCTGTGCCTGTGATTGTCCTTCTCCTTTCTCTTATAAGTATACCCAAATCCAGGATGATCTCATCTCATTCTTAGTTACATCTTCATTACACTCTATTTCCAAACAAAGTTCACATTCATAGGTACCAGGGGTAGGACTTGGACATATCCTCTTACAGGACACAATTCGCCCACTATACATTGCATAGTAACTAACTGCCCCTAAGGTGTAGTTTAAAATTGATTCACATAAATTTTACATCATACTATCTGGGCTTTAGTATTCTATTTTTTTTTTAATGGGAAAATAGTTTTATTTTGTTTGTAAAAGGGGGCAGGCATCCAGTCTCAACTTCTGGAATTGCTTATTGGTGCCAGCTAGCCTTGGTCACCTTGAGCATGTTGAACCACACAACCTTGCTCAGAGGCCAGCACTGGCCCAGTGCGACAATATCACTGATCTGGATATCCCTGAAGCATGGGGACAGGTGCATGGACATGTTCTTGTGATGTTTCTCAAAACAGTTGTCCCTTAGTTATAGCTGATGTAGTCTAGGTGGGTGACAATAGTCTTGAATGTCTTCATCACAGTCACCACACCAAACAGGATCTGTCCTCAGATGGACATGCTACCAGTAAAGGGGCATTTCTTGTTCATGTAGTTGCCCTCAGTGGTGTTCTTGGGCATCTTGAAGCCCAGACGATGTACTTGTATGATGGGAGAGTCTCCTTGCCAGTATACCCAAGCAGGACCTTATTCTTATTTTGAAAGATGATCAGCTGCTTTCAGTAGGCACGCTTAGTCTGAATGTCTGCCATCCTCCTGACCACCTGAAAAAAAGCAGGACTTAAATATTTTAGAGTAAATTACAGAAAATGCAAAGGCCTCCTTGTGCATCTAATTTATCTCCCTTATTCAGAACTGACTGAAATGAGGTGTGTTTATGTCTACTTCACTATACTAAAAAGGAAACACAGTGAGAGTAAGGACCTCCTCTATCTTGTTCTCTTACATACACACAGTTGTTCAGTGAGTGAATGTTTGAACAGAGTGGAGAAAAGGGAAACACAATTTTTAAAACCTGTTTTTGGAAGACAAAATAAGGAGAAACCACAAAATATAGCCACTTGCCTATGACTAGCCCTACACAAAAGGGCTGTCAAAGCCCACCTGCTGAAACAGTGCAGTGAGGGCCCAATTCAGGTGATCAGGCTTGCTCTGGCTTTGCTCTCCCTGGGAGGGTTTCCCATGATCTCATAGTCCCATCTCGGAGGAAACTGGGAAGTTTCTCTTTGAGGGCTGCTCCTTCTCCCTTTCTGGCTTCAGAGTCACTATGCTGGCTTTAAGATAATTATACCATCCAGGTTTCTAAACAGGCCGAGGTTCTCTGCCCTTCTCCCAACCCTTATCTTACTGGTACCCATTATGTTCTCTGCTGTGTGATGTAACAAAATCACAGCCTTGAATTAGGGAAAGACAGCTTTTCCCCTGCTTCCAGGGTGAGTCCCAGTGAGGGTCACTGTAGTGATTTCAGGTGGAGTAAACAGCTAGAGGCACTTTACTGTGCCTCTACCAAACCAGACCTTACTGTATTTAAAACAGAACCCTAACTTTGCCATGAGCTTTTCCTCAGAAAATTCTATCTGGGCATCCTCTGTTACTCAGGGATTGAGAGGTGGGCAACAGACAGACAGCACCTTAAAACGTATTTTAAAACCTGAAAAAAAAAATAACCCTGCATTTTCTCTACTTTCATATGATTGTCTTGGACTAAAGCTTTACCCTTATTTGCTGACATTACTAAAGTCTTCAGAGGTTGCAAATACATTCCAACCTTTGTTCCACCAAGTTCCATAGAGCTGGGTTCTTGGTCCGCATTTGATGTGCAACTCTAAGAAAAGACAGTTTGAAGAGCTGCTTTGCTTTTCTATGACAATTTCCAGGCTTCTAGAGGGATATGAAGGAATCTGTTTCTCCTAGCATCAATCATGTTAATGAAAATTCAGAATATTTACAGAACCCTTGGGAATAAGGTGAAGCATGGCTCAGAGGGAAAATGATAGATTTAAATGCTTACGCTAATAAATTACAAAGTATAAATACAGGCAGTTCTTCAGGTAGTGTGAAATCTTAAAAATGACTATGCAAAGCAATTTTAATACCATGGGAAAAATCATGATTGTAATATGATCTCTAAAAATTTGTATCCAAAATTTAAAAACTCACTTAACTGTTATAGAGGGAAATGAAAAATTAATATTTATTTAAGATATTGTAATGTAAAATATTAAAACACTGATAAAGCATCTTTTTAATTATCATGAATAGTTTAACAGTTACTCTAAGAATGCAGGATCCCAGTTTGAAAAAGACATATGCACCCCTAAGTTTATAGCAGCACTATTTACAATAGCCAAGAAATGGAAGCAACCTAAGTGTCCATCAGTAGATGAATGGATAAAGAAGATGTGGTACATATACACAATGTAATACTATTCAGCAAAACAGCAGCAGACTCACAGAACCCAAGAATGGACTAACAGTTACCAAAGGGAAAGGGATTGGGGAGGGAGAAGGGGAATAAGGAGCATTATGATTAGCAAACATAATTGGGGGGCCACGGGGAAGGCAGTAGAGCACAGAGAAGACAAGTAGTGACTCTACAGCATCTTACTAAGCTGACGGACAGTGACTGTAATGGGATATGTGGTGAGGATTTGGTAATGGAGGGAATCTAGTAATCACAAATGTTGCTCATGTGATTGTATATTAATGATACCAAAATAAAATAAAAATAAATAAATCCCATGTGAAGAGAAAAAAAAAGAATAGTTGGACAGCACTTGCCTTTTCATCATAGAGCTTCTGATATAGTGTGAGCATCATTCCTATACCACCTTAGTGAATTGCCATGTTTCTTTCCAAATTTGGATTAGCTTCAACATGTTATCCTTTGCATTTTTAATGTCATGAAATATCCCTGAGAAGTCTTTTAATACGAAGTGTTTGCCAGCATCACTTTCTCTGGTACAATTTCATCTTTTTTGTCACAAACACACTCTACTTATGTCAGCAAGTTCACCTTCACTAAGTTCTTCTAGTTGCATAGCTGGACTCTCTCAATAGTGACAGTATCAACATTCCCACAGTCAGCTATTTCTTCTGATTATAATTCTGTTTATGTTCTATTCAAATTCCATGTCCAAGATCATACTTTTTAGTCTTTGCTGCTCTTTCATCTTGTTAGTTGAATCCCTCTCTTGATTAATTTCTGTCATGTAACTTTATCATTGGGAGACAGGGAAGCAACTGAAATACATGCTTTTTACTAGTGCATAACTCAATAATACGTGCAGTGATCAGTCACCCACAAATTTTTAAATAAGTGACTTAAAAGTCCCTGATCATGATGTGCATCTGTTATTTGCACAGTGACTTGTGAACTGAAGAGCCAGCAGTAAAGTTTGTGATTTATGCAATTACTCACCATTAATGAAATCTGAACTGGGTTGTTGGGCATTTGGTGTTATTTAACTAAATCGTGGCAACTAAAACTCATTTAGATCAAAACTCTGCAATGTGAAGACAGGTCTATAAAGTAAACATCCTGCTAAAGAAGCTAGGGGGAAATAAAATGAGGCAATGAAAGCATAAAGGTTAAATAATGAAAAAAAAACAATTAGGAAAAGACAGTCAAACTAATAAATGCAAAAATAAATAGCAAGCAAATACATTTTTGAAAAAATAAAAGATTACCCAGCAACTAATGTGGCTTGTGAAAAGTGAAAAAGCACAAATACAAAATTAAGGATAATAAAGGAGTCGTGGTTACAAATACAATGGACATAAAATTAGAGACCAATTTGCTTAACTTACCAAAACAGTTACTAAAATTGATAGCAAATTTAAATAGAAAAATTTAGAAAATAGAGAGCTTGTCAAAGAACTGTCACTTAAAAAAAAGGCACCAAGTAAATTGTTTTAGAAAGGAATTTTACTAAAGTTTTAAAGAGAATTACACTGCTGTTCAAACAATTCCAGAGTATTAAAGGAGTTATCCTCCACATTATTTTTATGAATTGAATGATTTATACCAAAAGCTGAACAAAACTGCACACAAAAAAAATGAAAATAAAGATTATTTAATTGCTAATTTTGAAGCAAAACTGTAAAAGATACACTGGTAACCAGAATTTAAGTGAATAACATGATGCCCAAGCAGGCGTTTAAAGCAGAAATCCAAGTATGACTCAGTATTAGGAGGTAAAGGGGAAAGGTCTATGATCATTCTCCAAAAATTCTGAAAAGGCATTTTATAAAATTTAACATCCATGAGACCTACAGCTCTCACTAAAGTAAACATAGAATTCTTCCTCACTATGATAAAGTATAATGAGGACAATGCAGAAAATTCTCCCACAGAATGAGGGATAAAGCAAGAATGCCTAGTCTCTTCACTGCTATTTGACGCCTGTTATGAATGTATGAGCCATTGAATCAGGAGAAAGGAATTAGAAGTGAATTAAAAGAAGTCAGTAAAATGTTTAGTTTTAAGACACTGTTATTGCAAAAATGTAAAACCCAACAATTTACCAGAAAGCCAAAATGAAATCAATTCAGTAAGATTTAACAGGAAATAAAAATGGTGCACAGAAATACTTGAATATAAAACAAAATTGTGGAAGATATGAGTAGGGAAACAGGCTCTTTGCACAAGCAAAAACAAAATACCTAGAACTACATTTAACAAAAAATAAGCCAAATTTATATGAAGGAAATTGGTCCATACCAGTCACCTGGTCTCATTCACTGTAGGTGAATGTCTCAGGTGGCTCCTGGTTCAGTTCTAGATAAGGGATGTGAGAGGAAGTCCTCTGGGAAGGCTTTCCTTGCTCTCAATTAGAGACCAGTGAAATAGACTCTTCCTTTGTCCTGTCCGTATGAACACTTGGAACTATGAGCAGCATGAAAAGTAGTCAGGGTATGGAGAAGAGCATAGGCTGAAAACTGCAAGGGCAGTGGAGCCAGGACTCTGATTATCCCACTCCTGAAACTTCTCTATCTTTAGAACATCCATTGTCAGCTAGCTCAGTTGGTACTTCCTGTTTATAGCCAAAATATATCAGATGTAAAAGCTCTATCAGGTTTGGTCTGAACAGAGATATTTTGCTTTGCTAATATTATGACTTTCCTTTATGCCAAAACAGTCCTGGGAGTCCTCGGGTAATCAGGGTAGCCTACAGAAGAGTGGTCACAGTGTTGACAGGGATTTGGGGGAAGCTGGGTCCCCTGATTGCAGAAGCTCTTGCTTCCAATACAACGTGGGTAAGATGCTCCGTCTGTCAGCTCCTTGGAGGACTCCCAGCTAAGGTGTGGTAGGGGTTCTGCAGGGGTTGTCTCCACTGGGGCAGTTCCTTTTCAAGGAAAAGTTATTTTTAATGCATATTCTAAATTTTAAATTAAAATTGAACAGTCAAGTTGAGGATTAAATCATGAATTGTCACTTGACTCAATTCTAAGATCACTGAATTCTATTTATTATCATGTATTTTCTTAAAGCTTATCTGCTACAGTCCAGATAATCCAGTAATATGGGATACACTATTTTCAATGAGCCATCAGACAAGCACATGATGATAACCTGTAAATGTAGATTCAGTTACTATTTACCAGTTGACTGGTAGGGTCAACCAGATTTTTGAGTTCCAAGTATGAGATGAGATTTCCACATTCTAATGTCAACTTGTCCTCAAATAAATAGAAACTGCCAATCCAGTGAACATCTGGCCAAGAAACTGCATTTAGGGTCTCAGATCATTGTGGCTTGACCTTACCAATTTTTAGTGCCCAACAGTTTATGTCAACAGGAAGCCTTAATACTCCCTAAGCCACACTCTAGATCTTTTTCTCTGGTAGAAGCTGAATTGTCCATAGAAATGCCGGTTATGGGAATGATGGTTATACCCAGGAACCAGATCATTATATTTACCCAAAACTTTCAGAGAGCTCCTTATGGATACACTGTTTCTGCAGAAATTGAGATCTGAAGGAGCTCCCATGAAAAGATGGTAGCTTCTTGGTCGGCAATGCTTAGGGACACAGATGCTTATTTTCTGGGTTTAGTTACAGCTTCCCTGAAGCCTTTTTTGGAAATAACAGTATCCTTTGAATACAACAGTTTTAGAGTGACAGCTTCTAGCCTCCAGTCTTCATAAGAAAAAAGTACGGAGCTTTAGAAAGAGTGGTATTAGAAAGAGCGGGGCACTCAACTGACAATTGAGCAGCCTGTATCGAATTGGATATTGCCTGTGGCGTTATGTAAATGAGGTGATTTTAGTAAGGCTTTCTGATTGGATAGACAGCCACCGGCCAATCAGCAACACACAACCCGACGTCTGACTATAAATAGGCCCAGCAACGTTCTTCCAGGAGGTGTTTTTTTGTTGCTTCCGGTTATAACTCAGGATGTCTAGGCATGGAAAGCAGAGCGGCAAGGTGCGTGCTAAGGCCAAGTCTCGTTCTTCTAGAGCTGGCTTGCAGTTCCCAGTGAGTGGAATCCATCGTCTTCTCCGCAAGGGCAACTATGCAGAGCACATTGGGTCAGGTGCTTCTGTGTACCTGGCTGCGGTGCTGGAATATTTGACAGCTGAGATTCTGGAGTTAGCTGGCAATGCATCCCACGACAACAAAAAAACGCGAATTATTCCGCGCCACCTGCAGCTGGCCATCCTCAATGATGAAGAGCTCAACAAGCTGCTGGGCAAAGTCACCATCACGCAGGGTGGTGTCCTGCCAAGTATTAAGGCTGTGCTGCTGCCAAAGACGAGAGTCATCAAAGGCCAGGGCAAGTAGATGCTCCAGGTGGTGAATCCCAGTGAATGATTTGGCCTGTGTGTGTGGAGAGTGAAATAAACCAAAGGCTCTTTTCAGAGCCATTCAGTTATCTGTGAAGGCTGTGCATGGATGGTAGAGATAGATGTAATTTGTTTTCCAGCAATGGGCTGTCAAGTATATATGCAAATTAAAATCTTCATAAAATCACAGTACTCAAATTGATTTTTGAGTTCTTTAGAACTGCCCTCATGGCTCAATAGCATCACTAAAGGCAAAAGTTAAAATGGACCCTAAGGTTCTATTGGGTGGATCAGCATTTAGTATCTTGGAAGAAAAGCCTTTCTAAGTTCCTGGCAGCTGCAAGGTTTAGTCAACACATGCTGGAGTCCTTAGATTCCAATTTCAATTACTCTAGCATTAGGATCACATTCTTGAGTTAGGGTGAACAGGGAATCCTATTTTAAGGCTTGAGCATTAGGATCACATTCTTGAGTTAGGGTGAACAGGGAATCCTATTTTAAGGCTTGTATTTAAATGAGTTAAAGACTATGCTTAATTGATGATGGATTAAAACGATGTAATTTTTTAAGTTCCAGTTTAACTGGTGGCAATCCTACAGCACACAGGCTATATGGTTTTTTCAAAGTACTTTCTAAAAAGGAATTTCCTAGTATGGTTCATAGTGAAATCTTTAGATGACAGTAAGAAAGCAAGTTAATGTTAAAATTTAGTGAAAGGATATATATGAATATTGCTTGATTAATGAAAAATAAAGATTCTTAAAATTGATAAAAGATACATCTCAAAGCCAGGTACCATGTGTAATGAAAAGATGCTATCAGTTTCATAAGAGACAGGAATTTGACAAGGTGTCAATTGTAACAATTTTAGATTTTTCAAAAATTTAACTGCAGAAAGTTTCATTTGATCTGACTGCACTGTACAGAGAGAAATTTGAAAGGAACATATGGTTATACTGTCAAATATAAAATTACAATGTTCAATTATCTCAAATAATCTTATTGGTTATCTAAAAATACAAAAGCCATTGCTAGGTACTTGAGATCTGCACACAGGACGTGTGAAGGTACAAAGAAAAGTATAAAGTTCTGTAAAGTTAAAAAATGAGAATAAACTACAAAATATGTCAGTTGGGGGCAATCAAGTTATGGAAGAGTCTTGTCATATCTTGAATTAATGCATAAATACTAATTAAGGCATGCAACTGAACAGGGCACAAAAGGAAGGAAAATTTTTGAAAACTAAAAAGGCAGTTGCACAAGTATATTGAACAAATTAGATAATGTTTATGAAACTAAGCAGGTACTCCATGTCCTTGGTAAAGCCTCAGACTTCTCATCAACAAAGAATCCCGAGTCCCTCAATTATGACCTGTAGTGTGGGAATTAAACTAGGTAGAGATTAAGGAAAACGGGAGTTTGCAAGCAAGGTAAAGCAAACTAAACAGACACAGGAGTCTTAGTTCCTCCTCATGACCATAGGTAAACTCAACTCGTATTCTTAAAATGTTTTATAGGAACTTAGACCAGCACCAGATGAGCCCCCAGCTGACCACAAGCACTGGGTGGAGCCAGAAGGCTGATGACTAGGATTCCTCAGGTAATGACGTATCTCACGACTGACTAACCAGAAGAATGGGCACAAGCTGATCACATACCCTGCAAACCCTTATAATTTTGCCTTTAAAAATACTTGTTTGTAAGCTAATGGGGTGCTCGGGACCTTAATCATTAGCTACCTGTTCTTGCTTGGTGCCCTGCAATAAATGTCTATTTTTCTCACACACCCCAGTGTCAGTGTTTAACTTGCTGCAACTTGGGCAAGCAGACCCAGGTTTCTTTGGTTCAGTAACATTTAGAACATGGCAATTTAAAAAATTTTAATGAAATCTTAAAATCAGAATAATAATGATATAAATAAATGACCAAATAAATGAGGGATATGTGAAAAATCTCCTAAGGAGAATAATTCCAAATAATTTATAAAGATGCTCCCCCACCAAGCAGGTAGAGCTTAACTCCCCAGACTTGCCAAAACGAAGAGGATGGAAAATCAGGGAAGAAAGGGAGTAACCACAGTAGAGAAACCTGACAACTACCCCAGCCAGATGATGAATGTTATCATCAATGGTAAGCCACATTGGTAAGCATGTATCATAGCATGATGTGTTAAGAAAGGCATTTCACTTCTCTGATCTTCCAACAACCCATAATCCCAGTCTAACCATGAGAAAAACATCAGACAAATCTTGTTGAGGAGTATTATGCAAAATGTCTTACTATGAGTCCTCAAAAGTACCAAGGTAATCAAAAACAAGGAGAAACTGTCACAGCCTAGAGGCACCTAAGGAGACATTAAGAGTAAATGTGTATTTTAGATTGGCTCCTGGAACAGGAAAAGAACATCAGGTAAAATCTAATGAAATCCAAAGTTTCACGTTCAGTTCACAGCACTGTACCAATGTTAGTTCCTTAATTGTGACAAATGCACAGATATTAACAATAGAGAAACTAAGTGAGGGGTATTCGGCACCTATCTTTACAATTTTTCTGTAAATCTAAGGTTATTCCAAGTTAGATTGTTTATTGAAATAAACACAAATTTTGGGGAGAAAAATCCAGGAAGAGTCCCAAATCAAAAAACAGATGAAATTTCCGTAGATTACAGCTCTTAACCTGAAAGTATACATAGCTTTGAAAAGAGCTTCTGGCTTTGTTGTTAGCATCCTCCTTTTAAAAAACTCACTTGTAGCTGGTGTACTCAGTGACAGGACATAGTGCCCTGCACACAGCTTGCTTAGCCAGTTGCCCAGGCACCAGGAGGCAGTAAGCTCTGGAATTCCTTGTAGATAACAGTCAAGACCTTTTGCAGTGAGCGAGGTAAGTGGACTCACCCTTGAGGTGTTCAAAAGTGACCGACAAACGAGTTCATCATTCACGTAGCTTCTGTAGAGATGCCAGTGTTGGGGTGAATTTGATTCAAGATTTATTTACGGACCTTAAGCATAAGTGCTATTGTATAGCACATCTGTGACATCACTGGTACTTCGCGTCTGTCTGCTATGTTTGTTGGTGACTTCTGGAGCCTTCCTTGGAGACAACAAACTTAAAGACTTGGTAAAAGGAGACACAGCCCCCCACCACCTTAAAGAAAAGAGAATCCATGGGACTTGTGAAGCCATGGGACTTATTTATACAATGTGTATTCAAATGAGGTATTGGGTAAACTCAATTTGGATAGACTATAAACAATAGACAAATGTATGTAAGATTCCTCAGATCAACTCTGATTGGATACTACTCTTTGCTGGCTGGTGTCAATGATGCAGAAAGCAGGAGACTATCACATAGAACTTGGATCAAGAACTCTTTGAAGAGAGTTCACCCCCAACTGCTTAATTTTGTAGATTTCAGACTCAGTCTCTTTGAGAGAGACAAGTTCCTTAACCTAAGTCCAATTCCCAGAGGATGGGAGCTGTCCCAGTTTGAATCACCTGTCCATTCTATCCATCAACAGTAGTCGGAGGAAAATGATCACAGAAAACAGTGCATATTGTGGGGACACATTAATGTGTTAGGAGGATTGTTTTCCATGTGTACTATTTGCTATGCTTACCTGTTTAAGAAACCCTGTCCTACAATCAAAAGTGGTTCTAGTCCAGCACCTGAGTAAGTGAAGGTGATACTTGGCTGACAGAATTATTAGCCCATTCAAATTTCTGTTTTTAAAATAGTAGATGGGGCATCATTTCATGGATTTTGTTAAACTATTTTTTTAACCTTTCCTCCCCCTGTTTAATGTGGCTACTGCTTTAGGAATTTGACCTGGTTGTACTTACTATATACATACTGGCCAGGGGAGGCAGCATCATCAAGCACGAGGAGATGGACTGGGTGCATGCAGGATGTGCCAGAACACGACCCCCACCTTCTCCCCTCTTTCAGTGCCAAATGTTCCATTTTCAGGTATACTGCGTTTCAACATGTCTGGCTTGCAGCAGGACAACAGGATCCCTCACCCAGAGGTGCAGAGTAATTCTGGTGATCCTGGTGGGACACCCCACTGAAAACTCCAGTACATAATGCCCTTCCCAGGTGTGGGTAAAATTGTAATATTCCCAGAATATTTCGCCTGGCTTTAGTGCATTTGCATATCCTCATGATTGGAGAGAGGTTCATCTCTGTGTCAATGGGTAATTGCCTAGGCAACCAAGGGCATGTCTGAACCTGGGAGATTAAGGGGAGGGGGTTGGCTTGCTTGCTTCTTCCAGAGCAGGGTAAAGAGAGACGGCTCAGGACTGCAGTTTGTAAGCAATAAAAAGGTTTTAAACTTTATTTCTCCCTTTGACTGATTTTGGTTTTTAGAGGTATTTTGCCCTGGGATTTCCTCTCCCCAGACTTACAGTGTTGGCAGGGTGCCTCTGAACCCGAAATCTGTCATAATGGGTGTGACCTTTGGGAGGGCTTCTCCTGTGGATGGTGGGGAGGCCTCAGTGGATGCAGCGGCAGAGGGTGCCACTTCACCTGTTATAATCCCCCCAGCTGTGGGGCTTCCAAATTGGGAACCCCTAGTGCGGAATTGGTCTAGGGTAAAGTACCTCTTAGAGGGGTGGGGCCTTTCACAGAACAGGGCAAGGGTGGAAACACTGGAAGCTGCAGAATTAGCCCTCCATGAGTTAGAAGACTGCTTGGAGACCTTAGGGGGTGTAGCAGCTGGCATTGTAGGGTCTTTTTTCAAGATAGTGGAAAATGTTATACAAGAGAAAAAGACGATTATCGAGAGGGTAAACGAGAGAGAGGGACTTAGGCAGGAGAGAGACACACTTCAGCATTGCTTGAAGGAGCTGGGCGATAACCTACGGGATGCTGTTAAAGAAGAGAGACAGTTATTGAAAAGGCAGGTCACGCTCCTAGAAGACTCCTTAGCAGTGGTGAGGGAGGAGATGACAGGAAAAGCCACGTTGCAGGAGGCCATGGGGGAGGGGGAGGAAGGAGTGTGCCTTCAGCCCTGGAAATAGTGGAGGAGGAGTCCGAGGTAGAAGAGGAGGAGGCGGGGCCACTGGCAGATCTGCTACCCAGGCCACCACCGGAGGTACCATCCTCTCCTGTTTTAAAGGCCCGCCCAGCTGTAATTAAGAAAATAAAAACAAAACAAACACTGGCTCCTCAGGAGGAGGAGCAGCCCCCTCCCCAGGTTGTGGAGCACTCCATGCTCCGCCCCTAAACCCAGGATGAGCTGGTGGACATGAACATCTGGTACAGGCAGAGCCCATCGGAATCTCTGCCTACATGTCTTTTATGTCTCTGGGATATGGGGGTGGAAAACATTGTTGTGTCAGGTACTGAGATGAGTAGAATGGCTTCCCTGACAACTCACTCTTCCCTCTGGCAATAACCTCTCTCCTAGCCCCTGAAGTGAAGAATCCCAACACTTATTGAGACCCATGAACTATACCAGTGGAAAGCAGGAAGAACTTGCTTTTGAGCCATTGGTAGCCGAGACTCCTTATCAGGAGGGAAAAGCCCCTATACCTGAAGATGCTTGGTACACAGAGGGCTCTAGTCGTGGGCAGCCCCCGAAGTGGAGGGCTGTGGCTTTCTATCCTAAGGCTGAGAAAATATGGAGGATGGAGAGGGAAGAGCAGTCAATGGGCAGAGTTGTGGGCAGTATGGCTCTTGATCACACAGGAACCTTACCCCATAGTTGTCTGCACTGACAGCTGGGCCGTCTATCGGGGCTCGAACCTGTGGCTACTGACATGGTATCATGCCAACTTGGCCTGGGTAGCAGATCTGCCAGTGGCCCCGCCTCCTCCTCGTCTACCTCGGATGGTTGGTGACCAGCCCCTCTGGGGGCAAGAGTTGTAGCAAGACCTATGGGCCTCTGGTCAGACTACTGTATATCATGTGACTGGCCATTTGCCTTTGGCATCCCCAGGGAATGATGAAGCAGACACATTGGCCCAAGTGTGCTGGCTAGACGGAAAGCCTGCCTCTGACGTGGCCCAATGGCTACACCAGCGTTTGTTGCATATGGGGCAAAAGATAATGTGGGCTGTAGCCTGTCAGTGGGGATTGCCATTGACCTTTGAAGAAGTCAGCAGAGCCCAGAATGGGTGCCTTGTGTGCTCTAAGGGGGACTCACACCGAGTCCCACAGCAACATGGGACAATAGTAAGGGGGCCAATACCCCTTGTCAGGTGGCAAATAGACTGTATTGGGCCTCTGCCCATATCAGAAGGATATCCGTATGCCATGACTTGTGTGGACACGGATCCTTGCCTATTGGTTGCTTTTCCTGCACATCGTGCAGATCAGCAAACCACTAAGAAGGGCCTGGAGCATCTCCTTGCAGCCTATGGCCAACCGCAGGTGGTTGAGAGCAATCAAGGCACCCAACTTACTGGACATGCGTTACAACAATGGGTGCAGCAATTAGGAATAAAGTGGAAATTTAAAGTACCATCCTACAGGGGCAGGCATGACAGAGAGATACAACAGTTTGTTGAATTCTGGCCTGAAGCTGGACACCAATTATCTATGGGGTTGGTCAATTCGTCTATGGACAATGCTGCAGCGTTTGAATGAGAAGCCACGAAAAGGAGCTTTGAGCCCTGTGGATATGCTCACACACCTTGCTGCCTCTCCTATACAATTGTACATCCAAACCAGAGAAGAGTTATTGAAGCCAGGATATGGACAGCAGAGCAACATCCTGCTGCCAGCCCCTACTGCATTAAGCCCTGGAGACACTGTTGAATGGACCTGGCCCTGGACATTTTGACACATGGACAATTAATGGCTGGCCCTTCTGGCGTCTTGGGGGAAAGGCCTGAAAGCTGGCCTCCTGTGTATTCTTGGAATAACAGCTGAATGGCCCCCAAAGGTCATGGTAGTGTACCCAAAATGTCCAGGAGGTAAGAGCATCTTGTGGGGAATTTTTGTTTTATCTTTATGGCCAGTGCATGTCCCTCCTGTAGCCCTATATATCAACCCATCTGTAACTCCCACAGGGAAGGGGATGAAAGACCTGATGAGATCCCATTCCTGCCACTGTTTTATCACAAGACCACTCTCTTGCATGTATCCTACCTGATGGACAAGATTTGCCTATGCTGGTGTCATTAAAACAAATATCTTATCGCCCTTAAGTTTATTTTCTCCTACAGTCCTTGTGGCCTGAATGCGCCCCCTGGCGGCAGCTGCCTCATGATGATTGCTCTGAACCCTCAGCTACTGCCTGCCTGTGGAATGGATGAGCTATAGACTTAATCTGCATAAGACTTTGAATCTAGCTGAATCCTCTGGCTTGAGGATTGTCATGATTTTATTGCTGTTGCTATTGTTATGTCATTAGTCTGGTCACAATGTTCCAGTTTTCTCACCTAGGGACCATTGCAGAAGAAGGGGAACAAGTATATTGTAAGATGGTATTTCTGGAGGGTGGCCTGTGGTAAAACTGTAACATTTCCAGAATATCTCCCCTGGATTTAGTGCATTTGCATGTCCTCTGGGATGGAGAGAAGTTCATGTCAATGGGTAATTACCTGGGCAACCGAGGGCATGTCTGAACCTGAGGGTTTAAGGGGAGGGGCTTGCTTGCTTCCTTGCTTCTTCCAGAGCAGAGGGAGATGGCGCAGGACTGCAGTTTGTAAGCAATAAATGGGTTTTAAACTTTATTTCTCCCTATGACTGACTTAGATTTTTAGAGGTATTTTGCCCCAGGATTTCCTCTTCCCAGACTTGACATACCAACGCCTTGATCTGGCAGGACCCAAGCCCATCAACCACTCCAGCTCCCTGGCAGGAGGAAGAGAAACAGAGCAGGGAGGGGGTGGAAGTGCAGGACTGCTGAGCACCCAGCCCTGGAGATCTCCTTTGGGAGCACAAACCTACATTGCATGGTGCTCTGGAGATTAGTGGGGATGGAAAGCTAAGACAAGTGGAATACTTGGAAGACTGAGATTCCAGCCATTTGTGGAGGACAGGGATCCACATCCAGCTGCTCTGGGACAAAGGAAAGGCAGGTGGTCTGACAGGCTTCCTAGCAGCGAGAGGGCTGCTGAAGAGGCGTGGATTGCATGGAGCTTGCTGCTTGGGAGAAGAGATAGGTGGACAAGGTTATCTGGGTGTCCTCTGCCAAGCTGGCCAGGAATGTTTGGGAGCTTCAGGTGCACCATCCCCCTGGCTGGCTACTCAGCTCCAAGACCCCCCCACAGTGATACACTGCCTGCTATTCCTTCCTCCTGGCCTTCCAGCCAGATGGAGGCACTGCCTACAGCAGTTACAAATGCAAAGCACAGAAGCTTAAACTTGTGTGCTCGGCCCACTGGTTCTGACAGTGAAGACAGGAAACAGCTATTCCACAACCCTTCAAGCACCAGGGCTGCTCCCCTGCGGCCTCTGACATCACATCAGGGGCTGAGCAGCTCCAGATACTAGAGCTTCTAGGCACTAGAGAGAGCCACATACAATATGAAACATCAAAAGAACCTGGTTCAACCCAAAATCTCACAAACACCAGGAAAATGCCCAAGTGAAACTGAACTCACCAATCTTCCTGAAAGAGAGTTCAAAATAAAAATCATAAACATGCTCATGGAGGTATAGAAAATTTTTCAAGAACTTAGGGACGAATTTAGGATTGAGATTCAATTCTGAAGAGCGTCCATATCTGAACTGAAACATACAATGGAGAGATTTAAAAGCAGATTAGATGTAGTAAAAGAGACAGTAAATGGAAAAGAAATTAGAGAAGAGAAATACAAAGAAGCTGAGGCATTGAAAGAAAAAAGGATCTATAGGAATGAAAGAATATTGAGAGAACAATGTGACCAATCCAAACGGAACAATATTCACATTATAGGGGTACCAGAAGAAGAAGAGAGAAAAATGGAGAGAAAGTGTTGTAATGCCTGCTGTGAGTAACAGACCACTCGGACACCAACAAAACCAGATTAGAAGTCAGTTTTTATTTGCCAGCGGCTGCACGGGGTGAAGTGGCAACACAAATCATGAATCCCCTCCTCAGTTCTCAAAACTCTTTTAAAGGCAAAAAACAGATCCTCCAGTATGGGGAAGGTGATAGTCTCTCAGGCCATGAAGATGCACACATTTCCCAATACAAGGGACACAAGGAACACAACACCAAGACATATAATAATTAAAATGGCAAAGATGAAGGATAATGACAGACTATTAAAAGCAGCCAGAGAGAGAAAAAAGATCATATACAAAGGAAAACCCATCAGGCTATCTTCAGACTTCTCAACAGAAGCCATACAGGCCAGAAGGGAGTGGCATGATATATTTAATGCAATGAAACAGAAGGGCATTGAACCAAGAACACTCTACCCGGCAAGATTATCATTTAAATGTGAAGGAGGGATTAAAGAATTTCCAGATAAGCAAAAACTGAGAGAATTTACCTCCCACAAACCACCTTTACAGTGTATTTTGGAGAGACTGCTATAGATGGAAATGTTCCTAAGGCTAAATAGCTGTTACCAGGGTAAATAAAACCACAGTAAAGATAGTAGAACAATTAATTACTAAGCAGATGCAAAATTAAATCAACAACCCCCAAAGTCAATCAAGAGATAGACAAAGAGTACAGAGTATGATACCCAATATATAAAAAAATGGAGGAGGAAGAAAAACGAAGAAAAAAAAGAACCTTTAGGTTGTGTTTGTAATAGCATACAAGGTGAGTTAAATTAGACTGGTAGGAAATTACCTTTGAACCTTTGATAACCATGAATCTAAAGCCTACAGTGGCAATAAGTACATATCTATTGATAATCACCCTAAATGCAAATGGTCTGAATGCACCAATCAAAAGGCATAGAGTCACTGAATGGATAAAAAACACGACCCAACTATTTGCTGCCTACAAGAGACTCACTTCAAACCCAAAGACATACACAGACTGAAAGTAAAGGGATGGAAAAAGATATTTCATGCAACTAATAGTGATAAAAAAAGCAGGAGTCGCAGTACTTGTATCAGACAAAATAGACTTCAAAACAATGAAAGTCACAAGAGACAAAGAAGGACATTACATAATGATAAAGGGGTCAGTCCAACAAGATGATATAACCCTTATAAATATCTATGTACCTAACACAGGATCAACTACATATGTGAAACAAATACTAACAGAATTAAAGGGGAAAATAGAATGCAATGCATTCATACTGGGAGACTGTAACACTCCACTCACTCCAAAGAACAGATCAAACAGACTGAAAATAAGGAGACAAGAGGTACTGAACAACACTTTAGAACAGACGGACATAACAGACATCTACAGAACATTCCACCCAAAAGCAGCAAGATACACATCCTTCTCAAGTGCACATGGAACATTGTCAAGATTAGATTATATTCTAGGCCACAAAAAGAGCCTCAGTAAATTCAAAAAGATTGAAATTGTACCAACCAGCTTCTCAGACCACAAAGGTATGAAACTAGAAATAAATTACACAAAGAAAATAAAAAGTTCACAAACACATGGGGTCTTAATAAAATGCTCCTAAATAATCAATAGATCAATGATGAAATAAAAACAGATATCAAGCAAGATATGGAAACAACTGACAACAATAATTCAACACCGCAGAACCTGTGGGATGCTGCGAAGGCTGTGCTAAGAGGGAAATATATTGCAATACAGGCCTACCTCAGGAAAGAACAATCCCATATGAGCAGTCTAACCCCACAATTAATGAAACTAGAAAAAGAAGAACAAAAGAGACCCAAACTTAGTAGAAGGAGGGACATAATAAATATTAGAGCAGAAATTTAAAAAATCAAGAAGAATGAAACAATAGAAGAATCAATGAATGCAATAGCTGGTTCTTTGAGAAAATAAACAAAATAGAGAAACTCCTAACCAGACTTATCAAGAAAAAAAGAGAGTCTACACGCATAAACAGAATCAGAAACAAGAAAGAAGAATCACTATGAACACCACAGAAATACAAAGATTTATGAGAGAATACTGTTAAAAATTATACACTAACAAACTGGATAACTTAGAAGATATGAACAACTTTCTAGAAAAATACAACCTTCCAAGGCTGACCCAGGAAGAAACAGAAAATCTGAATAGATCAATTACCAGCAAAGAAATTGAATTGGTAATCAAAACACTACTTAAGAACAAAATTCATGAACCAGATGGTTTCACGGCTGAATTTTATCAAACATTTAGTGAAGACTTAATACCCATCCTCATTAAAGTTTTCCAAAAAGTAGAAGAGGAGGGAATGCTCCCCAACTCATTCTATGAGCCAGCATCACTCTAATACCAAAACCAGGCAAAGACACCAAAAACAAAAGAAAATTACAGACCAATATCACTGATGAACATAGATGCAAAAATACTCAACAAAATATTAGCAAACCAAATTCAAAAATACATCAAAAAGATCATCCATCATGATCACGTGGGATACATCCCAGGGATGCAAGGATGGTACATTTAAAAATCCATCAACATCATCCACATCAACAAAACGGACAAAAAGCACATGATCATCTCCATAGATGCTGAAAAAGCATTCGACAAAATTCAACATCTATTCATGATAAAAACTCTCAACAAAATGGGTACAGAGGGCAAGTACCTCTACATAATAAAGGCCATATATGACATACACACAGCCAACATCATATTTAACAGTGAGAAGCTGAAAGCTTTTCCTTTAAGATGGGGAACAAGACAAGGATGCCTGCTCTCACCATTTTTATTCAACATAATTCGAGAGGTCCTAGCCACGGCAATCAGACAACACAAAGAAATAAAAGGCATCCAGATTGACAAGGAAGAAGTTAAACTGTCCCTGATTGCAGATGACATGATATTGTACATAACCCTAAGGAATCTACTCCAAAACTACTAGATCTAATCTCTGAATTCAGCAAACTTGCATGATATAAAATTAATACACATACATCTGTGTATTCCTATGTACTAAAGATGACCTAGCAGAAAGAGATATCAGGAAAACAATTCCATTCATAATTGCATCAAAAAGAATAAAATACCTAGGAATAAACCTAACCAAGGAAGTGAAAAACCTAATAACCTCTATAAACTACAAGGCACCCATGAGAGAAATTAAAGAAGATACTAATAAATGGAAACACATCCGGTGCTCATGGATAGGAAGAATTAATATTGTCAAAATGGCAATCCTGCCTAAAGCAATCTACAGATTCAGTGCAATCCCTATCAAAATACCAATGGCATTCTTCAACAAACTAGAAGAAATAGTTCTAAAGTTCATATGGAACCAAAAAGACTCCAAATAGTCAAAGCAATCCTGAGACAGAAGAATAAAGCTGAGTGGATTACGCTCCCCGACTTCAAGCTGTACTACAAAGCCACAGTAACCAAGACAATTTGGTACTGGCACAAGAACAGATCCATAGATCAATGGAACAGAATAGAGAGCCCAGAGATAAACCCAAGCATTTATGGTCAATTAATATACAATAAAAGAGCCATGGATTTACAAAGGAAAATGACAGCCTCTTCAATAATTGTTGTTGGCAAAACTGGACAGCTACATGCAAAAGAATGAAACTGGATTATTATCTAACCCCATACACAAAAGTAAACTCAAAATCGATCAAAGACCTGAATGTAAGTCATGAAACCATAAAAATCTTAGAAGAAAACATAGGCAAAAATCTCTTGAATATAAACATGACCAACTTTTTCCTGAATGCGTCTCCTTGGGCAAGGGAAAAAAAGGCAAAAATGAACAAATGGGACTACATCTAGCTAAAAAGCTTCTGTACAACAAAGAACACCATCAGAGGAATAAAAAGACATCCTACAGTATGGAGAATATATTTGTAAATGACATATCTGACAAGGGGTTAACATCTAAAATATATAAAGAACTCACATGCTTCAACATCCAAAAAGCAAATAACCCGATTAAAAAATGAACAGACACTTCTCCAAAGAAAATCAGATGGCCAACAAGCACATGAAAAGATACTCCACATCGCTAATTATCAGGGAAATGCAAATTAAAACCACAATGAGCTATCACTTCACACCAGTTAGGAAGGCCAACATTGAAAAGACTAGGAACAACAAATTCTGGTGAGGATGTGGAGAAAGGGGAACGCTCCTACACTGCTGGTGGGAATGTAATCTAGTTCAACCTTTGGGGAAAGCAATATGGAGGTTCATCAAAAATTTAAAAATAGAAATACCATTTGACCTGGAAAATCCACTCCTAGGAATTTACCCAAAGAAAACAACTTCTCAGATTCAAAAAGACATGTACACCGCTATGTTTATTGCAGCACTATTTACAATAGCCAAGATAGGAAAGCAACCTAAGTGCCCATCAGTCAATGAATGGATAAAGAAGAGGTGGTACATATACACAATGGAATACTGTTCAGCCATAAGAAAGAAACAAATCCTACCATTTGCAACAACATGGATGGAGCTAGAGGGTATTATGGTCAGTGAAATAAGTTAGGTGGAGAAAGACAAATATCAAATGATTTCCCTCATTTTTGGAGTGTAACAACAAAGAAAACTGAAGGAACAAAATAGCAGCAGATTCACAGACTCCAAGAAGGGACTGGTTGTTACCAAAGGGGTGGGATGGGGGAGGGTGGGTGTGGACGGAGGGAGACAGGGACTGTGGGCTATCATGACTGGTGCACATGGCATGTGTGGGGTCACGGGGAAAACAGTGTAGCTCAGAGAAGACAAATAGGGACTCTGTGGCATCTTACTGCACTGATGGACAGTGACTGCAATGGGGTTTGGGGGCTGACTCAATAATAAGGGTGAATGTAATAACCACATTGTTTTTCTTGTGAAACCTTCGTAAGAGTGTATATCAATGATACCTTATTAAAAAAAAGAAAAGAGATGAAAAAGTGTTAAGCAAAACATTTGGAGATGAAAATTCCTTGTGAGAATAGTTGATGGATATAATCTTGTTTTGGGGCAGTAGAAGTTCTAAGTATTTTTTCTTTTTTCCAAAAATGTGAAAAGGAAAATTTCAAGAAACTGGTTAAGGGACTGGTGAAAGTAATATCAGCAAAATGATTTTGGCTAAATTAACCCACACACAAGATCACAGATGGGGCTGGCTGGTTGAGATCTCAACAATGGCCTTTGTAAGCCCCGAAGATGCTTATCCAAGCAGAGACAGAAAGATGAAGCAGCCACCTACAAAGCTTCGTTCATTTATCTGCTCTGGATGCAAGAGTTTTTATATTGAGAATCTGAGTCTTTTAAAGGTCATCACCCACCCTAGAGCATGTGAATGAGGCCTACCAGCCTCCTGGTGACAGTGCATTTGATCTAATTGCATGCTGCTCTCTTTGACAGCTCTTTTTGTCTGAACAAGTGCTGCCTTTTCCACCACTGGCTTAATTTGGAGTAACAAATGCTGTAGTCGTCATGCAACAGCTGAGAATGGCTCTCAGATAATCACTCTGCAAAGCAATATCATTAGCCATATTCTCCTTTCCTGAAGATTACTATAACTGTACATGTGGTAATCAGTACTGACTCAGAATGGCATACATTTATAAAAAAGACGCAAAGAGTGTGTGCCAAATAAGGATTTCAATGCAACCATCCTCTCTTTCCCCTAGCACATATACAACAACCCTCTCAATTTTTCCACCATCTTTACTCAAACAACTAGGGGAGCAAAAGTTTTGTTTCAAAGTCTAGGAGAAAATGGCTATATTTTGATAGATGAGGGAGGGCTGCCTCATTATTTATGCTGAAAATGTTGATCTCAAGACAGTGCAACCGAGAGGGACAATGCAAAGATTTGAGGGTCTTAAGTCTCACGGACAAGGCTGGCCATGTCATGAGGTGGAAAAGTGCACTTCCCACTTTGGAAGGCTGAAGAAGGCCAGAGTTCTCCAAAATTATTCTTTCAACTGATCACAGAAGTCTAAAACACCTTTAACCAGAGACAAAGCTTCTCAGCAATAAGAAATGAGGTTGTGTCCAAATACATGATCTCACTAAAACTCCCTGGTTCTTTTCATTATTTCCATTTTGCAAGAAGTTAGAGAAGTTAAATCACACAAATAATTATGTGGTGGTAACCAGGAAAAACCCAACATTCTGACCCTGGCCCCATCTGATTTTTCTATACCCCTGTCTCACACCTAGTATCATAAGTGAGTGCCACCAGATTCCTCCATGAGATCTGGGGACAAGGAGGAGAAACTGTGAGAGAAGAATGTATTTCTGAAGCCTGTGGACTTCAGAAGGATTTAAATAGAGATGGAAAGAGAAGGTGGACAAGCTCACTCATTTCCCACATGGGGAAATAAATTTGTAGGCTGTGCTGAGGACTGGCCCTGGGTGCTGTTTCCCTCCTTGACTTTGAGAATGACAGGAGCCATAAAGAACTGAAGTCCAATAACAAAAGCCACAGGAGCCTGTTCTGAGTGGGCTAATTAGCAGGGAGACTCAATCAGCATGTGACTCAACAGACCCAAATAGCATTTCAGAGTTCCCAGGCTGGGGAAAGGGGAGTCTGGTAATTTCTTTTTTTGAAGTTATTTTCTTTACACTTTTCCCCTTCCATTTTTCCTCAAATACCTTTCTTTAGTCTTTAATTGACTGCAAACAATTGCCAGGAAGGAAAATAAGGTATGTTGTAAACTATTTATACCGATTCCATTTTTATCAAAATATTGCTTTCTTGCTGATAATTTTTGGCATCTATTTACAATGACTGCTGGGTCCTCCCCTCAAGAATGTGTATAGTACTTACTCCATTAAAAGACTACGTGTGGAGTTCCAAGATGATGGCGGCGTGAGCAGGGTGGCGGAAATCTCCTCCCAAAACCATATATATTTATGAAAATACAACAAATAAAATTATTCCTAAAAGAGAGACCAGAAGATACAGGACAGAACTCATCCTGCATCTACACGTGAGAGGACGCGGCAACCCGCGAGGCAGCGGTCTTAAAGAGATAGGGGCCCAAGGGAGGACCAGGACCGTCCCAGCACACTCAGCCCAGCAGGCTGGGAGTCCTGGGCAATTTCAGACCCCTTGGCTGGCGACTGGGAAAAAGTAGCCTACTGAAACTTCCAACAGGGATCAACCGCCTCCCATTCGTTCCCGCCGCAGCCAGAGCTACAAAGGGCCCTGCAGAGTGGCGCAGCCTCCAGTGCAGAATAGTGGGGCAACAGCGCCACCTACAGCATTCTGACAGAACCTACTCCCGGCGGAAGTCTTTTTGTTTTTGTTGTTGTTGTTGTTTTCTTTTAGGTGCACTTTTTTTTCTCTTTTCTTTTCTTTCTTACTTTTCTTTCTCTTCTCTTTCTCTTCTTTCTTTCTTTCCTTTTTTTTTTCTTAGGTCTTAAAGAGCCCAGATGATATATGTGGCACCTACCAGCGACAATTTCTATTCACCATGAAAAGACAGAGGAATATGGTACAAACAAAGCTTCTCCAGACCCAGACGCTAGACAGGGAGTATGAAGGGATGGAAATGCACAGTCTTCCTGAAAAAAAATTCTGAATAAAAGTCATACCATACTGATGGATCTACAGAGAAAAATGCAAGAGCTGAGGGAGGAAGCGAGGGAAGTCAGGA
Organism: Smutsia gigantea; assembly: GCA_032199065.1. Classification (NCBI taxonomy): domain Eukaryota; kingdom Metazoa; phylum Chordata; class Mammalia; order Pholidota; family Manidae; genus Smutsia; species Smutsia gigantea. Next base: position 16,666 of record JAVSCE010006935.1, on the reverse strand, counting down.
AAGACAATGCAGAAATGAGACAAGCGATCGACAGGCTCAGCAGCAGATTGGATGAGATGCAAGAGACTGTTAATGGAATAGAAATCAGAGAACAGGAATACAGAGAAACTGAGGCAGAGAGAGATAAAAGGATCTCTAGGAATGAAAGAATATTAAGAGAACTGTGTGAACAATCCAAACGGAACAATATTCACATTATACGAGTACCAGAGGAAGAAGAGAGAGAAAAAGGGATAGAAAGTGTCTTTGAAGAGATAATTGCTCAACACTTCCCCATGCTGGGGAAGGAAATAGTCTCGCAGTCCACGGAAGCCCAGAGATCTCCTAACACAAGGGACCCCAGGAAGACAACACCAAGACACATAATAATTAAAATGGCAAAGATCAAAAATAAGGACAGAGTATTAAAGGCAGCTAAAGAGACAAAAAAAAATCACCTACAAAGGAAAACCCATCAGACTAACATCAGACTTCTCAACAGAAACCTTACAGGCCAGAAGAGAATGGCATGATATATTTAACACAATGAAACAGAAGGGCCTTGAACCAAGAATATTGTATCCAGCACGATTATCATTTAAATATGATGGAGGGATTAAACAATTTCCAGACAAGCAAAAGCTGAGAGAATTTGCCTCCTATAAACCACGTCCACAGGACAGCTTAAAGGAACTGCTCTAGAGGGAAGCACTCCTAAGGCTAAAAAGATGTCACCAGAGAAAATGAAATCATAGCATAGAAAGCAGACCATCCAAATACTAACTAAAGGCAAAGAATAAAACACCTAGTATATAAAGAATGGAGGAGGAAGAATAAGAAGGGAGAGAAATAAAGAAACATCAGACTGTGTTTACAATAACTTAAGAAGAAAGTTAAGATAGATTGTCAGATACTAAAGAAGGAACCCTTGAAACTATGGTAACCACAAATCTAAAGCCAGCAATGGCAATAAGTACATATCTATCGATAATCACCCTAAATGTAAGTGGACTGAATGCACCAATCAAAAGACACAGAGTAATAGAATGGATAAAAAAGCAAGACCCATCTATATGCTGCTTACAAGTGACTCACCTCAAACCCAAAGATATACACAGACTAAAGGGGAAGGGAAGGAAAAAGATATTTCAGGCAAACAACAAGGAGAAAAAGCAGGTGTTGCAGTACTTGTATCAGACAAAATAGACTTCAAAACGAAGAAAGTAGCAAGAGATAAAGAAGCAGATTGTATAATGATAAAGGGGTCAGTCCAACAAGAGGATATAACCATTATAAGTATATATGCACCAACATAGGAGCACCGGCATATGTGAAACAAATACTAACAGAATTAAACAAGGAAATAGAAAGCAATGCGTTCATTTTAGGAGACTTAAACACACCCCTCACTCCAAAGGACAGATCAACCAGACAGAAAATAAATAAAGACACAGAGGCACTGAACAATGCACTACAACAGATGGACCTAACAGACATCTACAGAACTCTGCACCCAAAAGCAACAGGATACACATTCTTCTCAAGTGCACATGGAACATTTTCCAGAATAGACCACATACTAGGCCACAAAAAGAACCTCAGTAAATTCAAAAATACTGAAATTCTACCAGCCAACTTCTCAGATCACAAAGGTATAAAACTAGAGAAAAATTTTAGAAATAAACCAAAAAGGCTCACAAATACATGGAGACTTAACAACATTCTCCTAACTAATCAATGGGTTAATGACCAAATCAAAACAGAAATCAGAGAATATATGGAGACTGATGACAACAGCAACACAAAGCCACAACTTCTGTGGGATGCAGCAAAGGCAGTTCAAAGAGGAAAATATATTGCAATTCAGGCCTATTTAAAGAAGGAAGAACATTCCCAAATGAATATTCTCAAGACACAATTACTGAAATTGGAAACAGAAGAACAAATGGGGCCCAAAGTCACCAGAAGGAGGGACATAATAAAGATCAGAGAAGAAATAAATAAAATTGAGAAGAATAAAACAATAGAAAAAAATCAATGAAACCAAGAGCTGGTTCTCTGAAAAAATAAACAAAATAGATAAACCTCTACCCAGACTCATTAAGAGAAAAAGAGAATCTACACACATAAACAGAATCAAAAATGAGAAAGGAAAAATAACAACAGACCCCACAGAACTACAAAGAATTAGAAGAGAATATTATGACAATCTATATGCTAACAAGCTGGAAAACATAGAAGAAATGGGCAACTTCTTAGAAAAATACGACCTTCCAAGACTGACCAAACAAGAAACAGAAAAACTAAACAGACCAATCACCAGCAATGAAACTGAACTGGTAATCAAAAACTACCCAAGAACAAAACCCCTGGACCAGATGGATTCACCTCTGAATTTTAAAAGACATATTGAGAAGAAATAACACCCATTCTCCTTAAAGTTTTCCAAAATACAGAAGAGGAGGAAATACTTCCAAACTCATTCTATGAAGCCAGCATCACTCTAATACCAAAACCGGACAAAGACCTCACCAAAAAAGAAAATTACAGACCAATATCCCTCATGAATGTAGATGCAAAAATACTCAACAAAATATTAGCAAACCGAATTCAAAAATACATCAAGAGGATCATACACCATGATCAAGTGGGATTCATCCCAGGGATGCAAGGATGGTACAACACTCGAAAATCCATCAACATCATCCACCACATCAACAAAAAGAAGAACAAAAACCACATGATCATCTCCATAGATGCTGAAAAAGGATTTGACAAAATTCAGCATCCATTCATGATTAAAACTCTCAACAAAATGGGTACAGAGGGCAAGTACCTCAACATCATAAAGGCTATATATGACAAACCCACAGCTAACATCATACTTAACAGTGAGAAGCTGAAAGCTTTCATCTAAGATCAGAAACAAGACAAGGATGCCCACTCTCTCCACTATTATTCAACATAGTACTGGAGGTCCTAGCCACGGCAATCAGACAAAACAAAGACATACAAGGCATCCAGATCGGTAAAGAAGAAGTCAAATTGTCACTATTTGCAGATGACATGATATTGTACATAAAAAACCCTAAAGACTCCACTCCAAAACTACTAGAACTAATATCTAAATTCAGCAAAGTTGCAGGATACAAAATTAACACACAAAAATCTGTTGCTTTTCTATACACTAATGATGAACTAACAGAAAGAGAAATCAGAAAAACAATTCCATTCACAATTGCATCAAAAAGAATAAAATACTTAGGAATAAACCTAATGAAGGAAGTGAAAGACCTGTACTCTGAAAACTACAAGACACTCCTAAGAGAAATTAAAGAGGACACTAACAAATGGAAATGCATCCCATGCTCTTGGCTAGGTAGAATAAATATTGTCAAAATAGCTATACTACCTAAAGCAATCTACTGATTCAATGCAATCCCTATCAAAATACCAACAGCTTTCTTCAATGAACAGGAACAAATAATTCTTAAATTCACATGGCACCACAAAAGACCCTGAATAGCCAAAGCAATCCTGACAAGGAGGAATAAAACAGGGGGAATTATGCTCCCTGACTTCAAGCTCTACTTCAAAGCCACAGTAATCAAGACAATTTGGTATTGGCAAAAAAACAGACCCACAGACCAGTGGAAGAGAATAGAAAATCCAAACATTAACCCAAACATATACAGTCAATTAATATTTGATAAAGGAGCCTTGGGTATACAATGCGGAGATGACAGCCTCTTCAGCAGCTGGTGTTGGCAAAACTGAAGGGCTACATGTAAGAGAATGAAACTGGACTACTATCTCACACCGTACACAAAAGTAAATTCAAAATGGATCAAAGACCTGAATGTAAGTCATGAAACCATAAAAGTCTTAGAAAAAAACATAGGCAAAAATCTCTTGGACATAAACATGAGCAACTTCTTCATGAACATATCCCCCCAGGCATGGGAAACAAAAGCAAAAATGAACAAGTGGGACTATATCAATCTGAAAAGCTTCTGTGCAGCAAAGGACACCAGCAGTAAACAAAAAGACATCCTACAGTATGGGAGAATATATTCATAAATGGCATATCCAATAAGGGGTTGACATCCAAAATATATAAAGAACTCACGCACCTCAACAGACAAAAAACAAATAATCCAGTTAAGAAATGGGCAGAGGACATGAATAGACACTTCTCCAAAGAAGAAATTCAGATGGCCAACAGGCACATGAAAAGATGCTCCATCCACATCACTAATCATCAGAGAAATGCAGATTAAAACCACAATGTGATATCATCTCACACCAGTGAGGATGGCCAACATCCAAAACACAAAAAACAGCAAATGTTGGCGAGGATGTGGAGAAAAGGGAACCCTCCTACACTGCTGATGGGAATGCAAATTAGTTCAACCATTATGGAATGCAGTATGGAGGTTCCTCAAGAAACTCAAAATAGAAATACCATTTGATCCAGGAATCGCAGTCCTCGGAATTTACTCTAAGAATACAGCAGCCCAGTTTGAAAAAGACAGATGCACCCCTATGTTTATCGCAGCACTTTTTACAATAGCCAAGTTATGGAAGCAACCTAAGTGTTCATAGTAGATGAATGGATAAAGAAGATGTGGTACATATACTCAATGGAATATTATTCAGCCATAAGAAGAAAACAAATCCTACCATTTCAACAACATGGATGGAGCTAGAGGGTAGTATGCTCAGTGAAATAAGCCAATCCGAAAAAGACAAGTATCAAATGATTTCACTCATCTGTGGAGTATAAGAACAAAGAAAAAAAACTGAAGGAACAAAATAGCAGCAGACTCACAGAACCCAAGAATGGACTAATAGTTACCAAAGGAAAAGGGACTGGGGAAGATGGGTGGGAAGATAGGGATAAGGGGGAAAAAGAGGCATTACGATTAGCAGATGTAATATTCGGAGGCTACGGGGAGGGCTGTACAACTCAGAGAAGACAAGTAGTGATTCTATAGCATCTTCCTACGCTGATGGACAGTGACTGTGATGGGGTTGGTGGGGGGGACCTGAAGAAGGGGATAGTTTAATAACCATAATATTGCACATGTAATTGTAGATTAATGATACCAAAATAAATTTTAAAATAAACAAATAAAAGAGCAAAAAAAGAAGACTACATGTGTGAGTGTGTGTGTGTTTGTTTAGAAGTATTTGTCACCTGATCTTCATCCTTTTGTCCACTCTGTTCTGGTCTACAGGGTTGCTCATGCCTGCTGGTTCTCACATTCTTCTTTATCATACTTGGGACACTGTGATACTTCATGTGACACATTGCATCACTCCTCTAAGATCTTGCTCTTTCTCTGGGATTCTGCCATGAAACTGGGTCCAATTCTACCAGTCTGGGACCCAAAGACCTTTCTTATTCCAGCCAAAAGATTTTTTTTTAGTTGAAAGTGGGAAGCCCAGCTTGCCCTCTGCCTTTCCAAGACCCTCTGCTTTTCTCCCCAAATCTTTTTTCCCTGTCTTCAGACTATCTAAGTTCTTAGACTTCTGGGAGACAAAAATCAGAGAGACTTGCAGGCCAAAGTTAAAACCTCACCTGGGGGAGTGGGAATTACAGAGTTTGTTACCTGTTGATCAACAGGAAGTAAATGGAAATTGCAAGGATGCTTTTCCCAAATTGAAATTTCAAAGTAGCTGGCACCAGAGGCATGCCAAGCCATACTGGAGCCTGACGCAAAGGTCAGTAATGCTAATCCTGTCTTTATTTAACATTTTAGGGATTATTTTCCTTTATGGGTTTTGGTGCATTCTGGCTTTTTAAAAATATTGCATTAAAATAGTATTTTTCTTGATTACTAAAATCTTTTAGAGTCCCTTAAATTTTTCTCCGAAGATCAGTATCTTACTTGCTCCATTCTAGCCCCAGCCCTGACTGGCACATACTATGTACTCAACAAATGATCGCCATAATCATCATTTGCATGAAAAGAAAGAAAGGTTGAAGCTTTGGGTCAAAGCTCACTTGAACTCTGGGTCAAGACCAAGAAGAAAGGAAGCCCAGTGTCTGCAACTAAAAATTTCTGACTAGTGCACTCTAAGAAGTCAACATTACTTCTGTTTTACAAATACATTTGTACCCTGCTCTGTCACTTACCTGGAAGACCTTGGACAATTTAACTAGCCTCTGAGCCCAAATTTTCTAACTTGTAAAATAGAAATAATAACTGTGCCTTAATCACAGCCCTCAGCTTTGTTTGGTGAGATAGGCAGTTGTTTTGTGTTTCTTCCAGCCAAGGATAAGGCCAAGCCACCTCTCGACTCCTTAGGCCAAATAGAGGGCCTAGTGGGAAAGATGGAAAGATTTAGTGTTCTTTCAAATTTAGGAATAGGGTTCAGGCTTAAAAGGCAAGTGAGATGATCACAAGCAGGATGAGCCTCAAGGTGGCTGCAAGGATCCAAAGTCAGGACTCATGGGCAGCACGAATATGTGACATACAGACCCATGAGGGACCACGGGGTAGCTGCAAGGGATCACATCTAAGGAGTTTCAGGAGCACGGATGAGACAGGGGAATGGCAGACTTGGTTTAAGCTTTATTACTTAGGATGATGAATCAAAACCACTCCTCCTCCTCCCATTATGGTCTCAGGTATCTAATATTTGTGCAGAGCATTACAGTTAATAAGCTGTTCTCAGCTACATTAGCTCATTCAATGACACTCTCTTCACCAACCATGTGAGGAAAGTATTATTACTATTGTTGTTATTTCCATTTAACAGATGAGAAAACTGAGGTTCAAACAGAGTATAACATGAGTACATGTAGCATATAGCTCATGAGTGGTGGACTCAAGAATTTAACCATGTTTCCTGATTCCAAGTTCGGATGATTTTCTTGTTATTTGTTTAGTTTTTTTTTTCCAGTTTCATGTTCTGTCTAACATAGAATGTCCTTGCAGTCTTGTTTAACATTGGAAGCATTTATTTGGTCCAAATGTCCTGCACTTGCCCTCTTACTGTACATACATTCAGACTAGCTCATAAAAGTGACTTTCAGCTTTGAATCATCTTTGGAGCAAGTTGTTAGCAAGTAATTTTAAACAGTAATATCTGTAAAGTACAACATGAAAATATTTACTTACTCTTCTATCATAGCAGATGTTTCTAGATGCTGATGCTGGCACCTCTGCTAACTTGCAAGCTATTGTTTTCATTACTAATGGCATTTTATCATTCTACAAACAACCATAAGCAAGATTAAACTAATCTGTCTGTTTTCATATTCTCCAGTACTTTTTTTTTCTTAAAAATTTTTTTGGCAAGTGACAGGAACCAGAAGACTGTTTTCTAATTCTATCTTAGCAGGAGTCAAAAATGGTAAGGATTTCTCCAGAAATACGGTAATTTCTCTGTGTTCTTTAGGACTATGAGATTAAATGATAATATTAACCCAACTCTTTTCCTTTAGAATATAGAAACATTAGAAACATGTCATGAGATTGTGTCCCTTCAAAACATGCCCATCTGATTAATGTTGAGTTATAGTTCAACTCATATATTCTCCTATCCTAGGTTCCACAGTAAAAGGGAACCTAGACTGAAAGGGAGTGGGGAAGGAGAAGAATAGAGGTGTCTGGGGACTAGTCTAGGATCTCTGCCTGCCTACCAGCCCTCTGCCAAACCAACAGCTGGCCTTGGGCTCCTGACCAGGACACAGGCTTTCTGGATGTCAGGTGTTAATATGAGTATAAAACTACTTAACCTACATATTCACAAGGATATTGAGGAGAAACATGAGAAACGAATCCCTCCTTTTCATCCAGAAGCTTAGTATGTGTTCTTAATACAAACAAATCGGAGAATTCCTAGTGTTATTATGTTAAAAATTTCAGTGTACTTGAGTTTTTACTTTTCCTTTTTAAATTATAGATTAAAATTTCCCTATTTAACTCATATTATGGTAAAAATTCACCAGAACCCTTAAGGTCTACTGCGTTGGTAGTGGGTCAGACTGAAAAGGAGGCTGACAAGAAGACACTATAAATTAATGAGGCCTGGTAGTTTGAAAGAAAACCCTTGGCACAACTCCTGGGTAGAGTTTGAGCCAGATTTTCTTAATCAGGGGTTATGATAGGTAGATCACAAAGCATAGCCCCATCCCCCCTTTCTATCCATGTCCTTGCCACATAATTTTGCAGTGGCCTCCTTCTCTTGGTCCTACTCTTTGACTCTGAGATCTCCTTAGAGAATATGGCTCATGAAAATGTTTGAACAATGTCTGCCCACTCATATTTCTGTAGCTCCATGAGAAAAACATAACCAGACTAAGCCCCCTAGAGAATGAGATACAGGGAAAAGAGCTGAGTTTCCCCAGTTTACCAAGCTAAGACCAGCCTATATTAGCCAGCAGCCAGCTGGTCCTCAAGTACTTGAGCTAGCCTAGCCAGGATCAACAGGGTAACCCAGTTAACCCCTAGCTGAGCCTGGGCTTGTGATCAGTCAACACTTACCATTATGCTACTGAGATTTTTGTGGTTGTTTGTTACACAGGAAATGCTCATTGATACACCCTCCACTCCAATTTCTCTGCCTGGGCTCAAACATAGTGGCCCTGAAAGATGGTGGCATGAGAGGTGAGACAGAAACCTCCTCCCAAAACCACATATAATATGAAAAGATAGCAAATACATCAAGTCCTGAAAGAGCAACAGGAAAGAAGCCTGTGGCAGATTGGCTACACCTGGGGAAAACAGCAGACCTCAAAGGAAAGGGTAAAGTACGAAAGCCACGATCTGGATGGATCCAAGCCCTTCCCCCACCCCATCTAACCAGAGGGTGGAAAAGAAACAGAGAGAGGAGGAATGCTGAACACCCAGCCCTGGAGAACTGCTCTGGGAGCACGAATCTACATTACCTGGTGCTCTGGAGATTAGTGGGGTTGGGAAGCTAAGACAGGTGAAATACTTGGAGAGACTGAGATTCAATCCACTTGTGGAAAACGGATCCACATGCGGCCACTCTGAGACAAAAGAAAAGTGGGCAGTCTGAGAGATTTATTAACAGCGAGAGGGCTGCTAAAGGGGCAAGGATTGCACAGAGTTTGCTGCTCAGGAAAATGGAAAGGTAGACAAAATTGTCCAGACAACCTGTCCAACAGGTTGGGAACTTTCAGGAGCTTCAGGTGCTCCATCCCGCTGGCTGGCAACACAGCAATGAGGCCCCCCCACCAGGATACTCAGCCTCCTGCTCCTTCCTCCCAGCAGGCAAGCTCACAAAACAGCTGCACCCGCCATTTTTCCAGTCCAGCCAGAGGGTGGTCCCACCTACGGCAACTACAACTGAAAAGCATTGAGTCTCCCTGCACTCTCGGTCACTGGCCCTGGCAGTGGAAACAGGAAATGCAGCCGGGAAGCAGGAAAGAGCTCTTTCCTCCCAACAGGCACCAGCACTGCTTGCCTGTGAACCATGGCCATCGCTCCAGGGGCTCAGCAGCTCCAGAGAGTAGAGCTTCTGGGTACAAGAGGGTGCCAACTACAAATATGAAATGTCAAAGGAAACTGGTTCAAACCAAAATCCCACAAACACCATAAAGAGGGCCAAGAGAAACTGAACTCATCAATCTCCTTGAAAGAGAGTTCAAAATAAAAATAACAAACATGCTCTCAGAGCTACAGAAAAATATTCAAGAATTCAAGGAGAAATTCAGGAATGAGATACAAATGTTGAAGAATACAGTATCTGAAATGAAAAATACAATAGAGGTATTTAAAAGCAGATTAGATGAAGTACAGGAGACAGTAAATGAAACAGAATTAGAGAGCAGGAATACAAAGAAGCTGAAGCAAAGAGAGAAAAAAAAAGATCTCTAGGAATGAAAGAATATTGAGAGAACTGTGTGACCAATCCAAACAGAACAATATTTGCATTATAGGGGTACCAGAAGAAGAAGAGTGATAAAAAAGGATAGGAAGTGTGTTTGAGGAGGTAATTGCTGAAAACATCCCCATTCTGGGGAAGGAAATAGAATCTCAGGCCATGGAGGTGCACAGATCTCCCAACGCAAAGGACTCAGGGAAGACAACACCAAGACATATAATAATTAAAATGGCAAAGATCAAGGATAAGGACAGAGTATTAAAAGCAGCCATAGAGAGAAAAAGATCACATACAAAGGAAAACCCATCAGGCTATCATCAGACTTCTCAGCAGAAAACTTAAAGGCCAGAAGGGAGTGCATGATATATGTAATGCAATGAAGCAGAAGGGTCTAGAACCAAGAATACTCTATCCAGTAAGATTATCATTTAAATTTGAAGGAGGGATTAAAGAATTTCCAGATAAGCAAAAGCTGAGAGAATTTACCTCCCACAAACCACCTCTGCAATGTATTTTGGAGGGACTGCTATAGATGGAGGTGTTCCAAAGGCTAAATAGCTGTCACCAGAGGAAATAAAACCATAGTAAAGAAAGTAGACCAATTAATTACAAAGCAAATGTAAAATCAAATCAAAGTCAGTCAAGGGATAGACAAAAGTACAAAATACAAAACCTAATATATAAAGAATGGAGGAGGAAGAAAAAGGAGGAAAAAGAAAAGAACCTTTAGATTCTGTTTGTAATAGCATACTAAGTTAGTAAAATTAGACTATAAATAGAAAGGAACTTACCCTTCAACCTTACTTTATAATAGCATACTAAGTTAGTAAAATGAGACTGTAAATAGAAGGGAACTACCCTTCAACCACAAACCTAAAGCCTGCAATGGCAATAAGCACATACCTATTGATAATCATGCTAAATGTAAATGGTCTGAATACACCAATCAAAAGACATAGAGTCACTGAATAGATTAAAAAAAAACAAGACCCATCTATATGCTGCCTACAAGAAACTCACTTCAAATGAAAAGACATACACAGACTAAAAGTGAAGGGATGTAAAAAGATATTTCATGCAACAGAGAGAAAGAACAGGATTTTCAGTACTTATATCAGACAAAATATACTTCAAAACAAAGAAAGTCACAAGACAAAGAAGGACGTTCATAATGATAAAAGGGACAGTCCAACAAGAGGATATAACCATTATAAATATCTATGCACCCAACATAGGAGCACCTACATATATGAAAAAAATACTAACAGAATTAAAGGGACAAATAGAATGCAATGAATTTATTTTAGGAGACTTCAACAGACCACTCAGTCCAAAGGACGGGACAGATCAACCAGAGGAAAAAAAATAATGAGACAGAGACACTGAACAACACATTACAATAGATGGACCCAAAAGATATCTACAGAACACTGCACCCAAAAGCAGCAGGATACACATTCTTCTCAAGTTCACATGGAACATTTTCAAGAATAGATCATATACTAGGCCACAGTAAGAGCCACAGAAAATCCAGAGGGATTGAAATTGCAGCAACCAGCTTTTCAGACCACAAAGGAATGAAACTAGAAATAAATTATGCAAGAAAACAAAAAAGCACACAAAAATATGGAGGCTTAACAACATGCTCCTAGATAATCAATGGATCAATGACCAAAAAGAAACAGAGGTCAAGCAAAATATGGAGACAAATGACAACAATAAATGAACACCACAAAATCTGTGGAACACAGATCCCATATGAATAGTGTAAATTCACATTTAATAAAACTAGAAAAAGAAGAACAAATGAGGCCCAAAGTCAATAGAAGGAGAGATATAATAATGATTAGAGCAGAAATAAATAAAACAATAGAAAGAATCAATGAAAGCAGGGGCTGGTTCTTCAAGAAAATAAGCAAAATAGATAAACCACTAGCCAGACTTATAAAGAAAAAAAAGAGTCCACACAGATAAACAGAATCAGAAATGAGAAAGGAAAAGTCACTACAGACACCACAGAAATACAAAGAATTATGAGAGAATACTATGAAAAATTATATGCTAACAAACTGGATAACCTAGAAGAAATGGACAACTTTCTAGAAAAATACAACTTTCCGAGGCTGACCCAGGAAGAAAGAGAAAATCTGAACGGACCAATTACAAGCAATGAAATTGAACTGGTAGTCAAAAGTTACCTAAGAACAAAATCCCTGGATGAGATGACTTTACCGCTGAATTTTATGAAACATTTAGTGAAGACCTAATACCCATCCTCCTCAAAGTTTTCCAAAAAGTAGAAAAGGAGGGAATACTTCCAAACAAGAGGCCAGCATCACCCTAATACCAAAACCAGGCAAAAACACCACAAAAAAAGAAAATTACAGACCAATATCCCTGATGAACATAAATGCAAAAATACTCAGCAAAATATTAGCAAACCGAATTCAAAAATACATCAAAAAGATCATCCATCGTGATCAATTAGGATTTATTCCAGGGATGCAAAGACGATACAATATTCAAAAATCCATCAACATTATCCTCCACATTAACAAAAAGAAGGACGAAAAACACATGATCATCTCCATAGATGCCGAAAAAGCATTCAACAAATTTCAACATCCATTCATGATAAAAACTCTCAACAAAATTGGTATAAAGGGGAATTCAAGATGGCAGCGTGAAAGGTGAGACAGAGAACTCCTCCCAAAACCACAGATAGTGTGAAAATATAGTTAATACAAATAACCCTTAAGCAGCAACAGGAAAGAAGGCTACACCAGACTGCTTACAGACCTCACGAACAAAGCAGACCTCACAAAACAGGGTAACGGACGAAAGCCTTGATCCAGTGAGACCCGAGCCCTTCTCCCACCCCAGCTCACAGGCAGGAGGAAGAGAAATGGAGTGGGGGAGGGGGTGGACGCCTGGGACTGCTGAACACGAGCCCTGGAGATCCGCCTTGCGAGCAGAAATCTACATTGTGTGGTGCTCTGGAGGATGGGGAGCTGGGACAGGGAGAGTGCTTGAGAGACATAATCTGGCCATTTGTGGAAGATGTGATCCACTCCCAGGCACTCTGAGACAAGGGAAAGGCAGGCAGCCTAAGAGGCTTCCTAGCAGTGAGAGGGCTGCTGAAGGTGCAAGGTTTGCATGGATCTTGATGCACGAGAGAAGGGATATGGGGACAAGGTTGTCAGGTTGCGCTCTGCCCAACAGATTGGGAACTTTGGGGAGCTTCAGGTGCTCCGTCACCCTGGCTGGCTACTCAGCTCCAACGCAGCCTGCTGAGACTTCCTCAAGGCCTGACAGCACTGGATCGCAAACCGGCAGTCACTGCTCTGCAGTCGGGCCAGCCAGAGAGATGCCTCACCTACAACAGCTAGAGAAGCCAAGCACAGAGGCTTACACCTGTGTGCTCAGCCCACTGGCTGTGATACTGGAGACAGGCAGGGCAGATGGGAGTCAGGAAACAGATCTTTCCTCTCCCCAGGCACAAGCTCTGCTCCCCTATGACCCCCAACCTCACTCTAGGGGCTGAGCAGCTCCAGAGACTGGAGCTTCTGGGCACTAGAGGGCACCACACAGAAATAGGAAACGTCAAAAGAACATGGTACAGACAAAAATCTCACAAACCCCAGAAAAAGAGCCAAATGAAACTGAACTCACCAATCTTCCTGACAGTTCAAAATAAAAATTATAAACATGCTTATGGAGGTACAGAAAAATATTCAAGAATTCAGGAATGAATTTAAGACAGAGATTCAATCATTAAGAAATTCCATATATGAAATGAAACATACAATGGACGGATTTAAAAGCAGATTAGATGTAGAAGAGATGGTAAATGGAATAGAAATTAGAGAAGAGGAATACAAAGAAGCTGAGGAACACAGAGAAAAAACAATCTCTAAGAATGAAAGAATATTGAGATAACTGTGTGACCAATCCAAACGGAACAATATTTGCATAATAGGGACACCAGAAGAAGAAGAGAGAGAAAAGGGATAGAAAGTGTCATTGAGGAGGTAATTGCTGTAACTTCCCCAATCTGAGGAACGAGATAGTCTCTCAAGCCATCGAGATGCACAGATCTCTCAACCCAAGGGACCCAAAGAAGACAACATCAAGACATATAATAATTAAAATGGCAAAGATCAAGGATAAAGAGACTTTCAAAAGTAGCTAGAGAGAGAAAAAAGATCACATACAAAGGAAAACCCATCAGGCTATCATCAGATTTCTCAACAGAAACCTTACATGCCAAAAGGGAGTGGCATGATATATTTAATGCAATGAAGCTGAAGGGCCTCAAACCAAGAATACTCTACCAGGCAAGGTTATCATTTAAATTTGAAGGAGGCATTAAATGATTTTCAGATAAGCAAAAGCTGAGAGAATCTACCTCCCACAAACCACCTCCACAGGGCATTTTGGAGGGACTCCTATAGATGGAAATATTCCTAAAACTAAATAGATGTCACCCAAGTGGTAGACAAAGAGTACAGAATATGATTCATGACATACAAAGAATGGAGGAGGATGAAAGAGGAGGAAAAAAAAAAGAATCTTTAGGTTGTGTTTGTAATAGCATACAAAGTGAGTTACATTCGCCTGTTAGATAGTAAGGGAATTACCCTTGAAACTTTGGTAACCATAAATCTAAAGCCTGCAATGGCAATAAGTACATACCTATCGATAATCACCCTAAATGTAAATGGTCTGAATACACCAATCAAAAGACGTGGAGTCACTGAATGGATTAAAAAAAAGACCCACCTATATGCTGCCTACTAAATTCTCACTTCAAACCAAAGACATGCACATACTGAAAGTAAAGGGATGGAAAAAGATATTTCATGCAACTAGTAGGGAGAAAAAAGCAGAGGTTGCAGTACTGGCATCAGAGAAAATAGACTTCAAAACAAAGAAAGTAAAAAGAGACAAAGAAGGACATTACATAATGATAAAGGTGTCACACCAACAACAGGACATAACTATTATAAACATCTATGCATCCAACACAGGATCACCTACATAAGTGGAAAAAAATACTAACAGAATTAAAGGGGGAAATAGAATGGAATGCACTCATTTGGGGAGACTTCAACACACCACTTACTCCAAAGGACAGATCAACCAGACAGAAAATAAAGAAACAGACAGAGGCACTGAAGAACCTATTAGAACAGATGGACCTAACGGACATCTACAGAACACTCCATCCAAAAGCAACAGGATACACATTCTTCTCAAGTGCACATGGAACATTTTCAAGAATAGATCATATTCGAGGCCACAAAAAGAGCCTCAGTAAATTCAAAAAGATTGAAATAGTACCAACCAGCTTCTCAGATCACAAAGATATGAAACTAGAAATAAATTACTCAAAGAAAATGAAAAAGCCTACAAACACATGGAGGCTTAATAACAAGCTCCTAAATAATCAATGGATCAATGATGAAATAAAAACAGAGATCAAGCAATATATGGAAACAAATGACAATAATAATTCAACACTGAAAAATCTGTGGAATGCAGCGAAGGCTGTGCTAAGAGGGAAATATATTACAATACAGGCCTATTTCAGGAAAGAAGATCAATCCCAAATGAACAGTCTAAACTTCCAATTAATGAAACTAGAAAAGGAAGAACAAATTAGGCCCTAAGTCAGTAGAAGGTGGGACATAATAAAGATTAAAGCAGAAATAAATCAAATTGAGAAGAATAAAACAATGGAAAGGATAGATGAAAGCAGAAGCTGGTTCTTCAAGAAAATAAACAAAATAGATAAACAACTAGCCAAACTTATCAAGAAAAAAAGAGAGTCTACACACATAAAGAGAATCAGAAATGAGAAAGGAAAAATCACTATGGACACCACAGAAATACCAAGAGTTACAAAAGAATAGTGTCAAAAATTATATGGTAACAAACTGGATAACCTGGAAGAAATGGACAACTTTCTAGAAAAATACAATCTTCCAAGGCTGACCCAGGAAGAAACAGAAAATCTGAATAGACCAATTACCAGCAAAGAAATTGAGTAGGTAATCAAAAAACTACCTAAGAACAAAACTCCTGAACCAGATGGTTTCACTGCTGAATTTTATAAAATATTTAGTGAAGACCTAATATACATCCTCATTAAAGTTTTCCAAAAAGTAAAAGAAGAGGAGGGAATACTCCCAAACTCATTCTACAAGGCCAACATCACTCTAATACCAAAACCAGGCAAAGACACCACAAAAAAAGAAAATTACAGACCAATATCCCTGATGAACGTAGATGCAAAAATACTCAACAAAATATTAGGAAACCGAATTCAAAAATACATCAAAAAGATCATGCATGATGATCAAGTGGGATTCATCTCAGAGATGCAAGGATGGTAAAACATTCGAAAATCGATCAACATCATCCACCATATCAACAAAAAGAAGGAAAAAAAACACATGATCATATCCATAGATGCTGAAAAAGCATTCGACAAAATTCAACATCCATTCATGATAAAAACTCTCAACAAAATGGGTATAGAGGGCAAGTACCTCAACATAATAAAGGCCATATATGACAAACCCACAGACAACATTATACTTAACAGTGAGAAACTGAAAACTTTTCCTTTAAGATCAGGAACAAGACAAGGATGCCCACTCTCCCCACTTTTATTCAACATTGTTCTAGAGGTCCTAGCCATGGCAATCAGACAACACAAAAAAATAAAAGGCATTCCACTCCTAGGAATTTACCCTAAGAATGCAGCAGCCCAGTTTGAAAAAGACATATGCACCCCTATGTTTATTGCAGCACTATT